>JAHWFP010228593.1:0-46857 GCA_023313725.1 Lithobius niger
AATCTATTAACAATGTGGGGAGAGCAGCAAATCTCTCTGGCCGTGCCTAGGGACAGCAAATATGTAATCCCGCTTCTGGTTGTAGATTTGTATTGATTGAAGTAACAATGCACCTTTCTACGATGTAGGCTATTAGTGTATAGCTACACAAACATACATGAAAAGCAGGATATGATGACACTCCAGGCTAAAGGTTTAGACTTCACCCCTCTTGGACTTGAAAAAATATTTTGAGTTACAATTCTTAATCTGAATCCACTAGAAGGTTGAGAAAAAAATATTGTGAGTTATTATTTCTGAATCACCCTCTGAAGCCAGTAGAATGCCAGGGCACACACAAATAAATAGAAAAAAACATTTACATGTAATAACTAATTCTTCATAACAAAAATAACGATGACGTAGTACGGTTTTAACACCATTTTTTATTTGACTTATCATTTCTTGTTGAATATAATATGTTGGATCTCTTAATTTCAGGGAAAATCTGTCTTCCAACAGCGATAACTGGTACCTTCGTTGTGCCGTTGTCAATTTTATAATATTTGTTTTCCTGTTATTCTTTACAACTCCTACCTACATTCTCAATACTAGTAGCAGCATTGAGTTCCAAAAAATGCTGAATTTGTCCGCAGTGGTAAGTGGTACTTAGTAATAGTTAGCCAATTGTCAAGAGAACTTTACCATTAAGAAGTATTCACTTCATCCAAAAATACTCAACTTTAGATTTAAGCTTAATATCGTAATTATTAATACTTCAATGCAAAACAGTTTAAGCACTTTAAGAGGGCTCAGTGGCTCTCAATAGCGTGGTGGTCTGCTGATTTTTAGACCCCTCCACACTTACCTTTACAATTTTCGGAACAACCGAATGTATCGGGTGTGTTAATGTTTCACCAAGAGTTTCGTGCTTCGTTTCTTCTAAATGGTTACTCAATTCAGCCCCGCTCTCACCTACAACGATGAGAAATCATATATGCACCATAAGACCCCAGTTTACTACCATTTATTGTGTCGGAAATATCATAATTGCTATTTTATCAATGATCCTTGTGCTATTTATCTTTCACATTCGGGCTATCTCATAAAACCATTTTTCGGGTCTTGTGAGTAAAGCTGAGCTTGTAGGTGAATCTTCCCGCTGTGCACAGACTTCCCCTTCTTGGCACCACATTCGATTGATCAACACTCCATTCCTGAACACAAGTCGTTTACTTCACCTGTTCTGACTGCAAATCAGTCAAACCTCGTCTCTGATGTTCCCACTGGCGTTTAAAAACTTTGTCAGTGTGACCCTTGGGAAATTTAAGAGAAATGACGACTGTGGAAATTAATTTACCAGAGTCTATTCGTGTAATTGTGAAATTGCTATGGCCAAGGACGCGGCCAAGTAGCCGTTAAACCTATCGCCAAATCGTCCGCTCGGGAACGCGTGCCTCATGCCATTTGCCTTCTGGTTTCTCCGCTACTTCATGAATCGCTGTTTCGCCTCATGTTCAAGGTGCCCTTTCCGTTTCAAGTGCTTCATCTACAAAACAGTCACAACTAGGGGAATCAAACGAAGAAATCTTCAATTGCTGATCGTTTTAGTTTTCTTTAACGAAGAAGCCAAATTAGCCACTGGCCACTAACTTAGCCACAGTTTAGTATCAGTTCACTTAGCGTTTTCCTGAAACATTCAGCTTCTTTAACCGTAACACAACAAGCCAATGCGTCTGTCGATTCGGGGTTGTCTGCTTATCCGCCACAGAGAGCGGTTGTTCTCACGAACAGCCCTGCTTCTGTGCAACCCGACCGACCGGTGTAGATGGATAATGCCGACTCAATGGTAGAATCTCTCGGGGACATCTGTCCGGTCTCGCGATGTTCACCCAGGTGCAAAAACCCCAAACATCTCAAATCACCAACAGGTCGACACATGAAAGTGGTTTGGCAGGTAATCTAATCCCTCCTGGTGAATGGATCACTTCTGTCCCTAGTGTAGCTCTCATCAATGCTTCAATCACCCAATCGATAATTCACTAAATGTACCTGTTTTGCCGAACTGCTCTCGCGTATTAGCCATTTGTCATGTGATTCCAACACTCAATCGCTGATTCGCCATGTTGCTCATTCATCAATTCACCAAATCACCCATTCGCCAATTCGCTTAATTGTCTTTTCCGAATGTGTTTGTAGTGGAGAGAAGATTAATAATGACGATCGTTCGCTTTACTCAAGACCCATTTGCTTCAATGATGATTCGGACTTTCGGCCTCTGACAGTTCCCCAGTCGGTTCAACTTATTCATTGGCGCATCTTTGATTACGATCATTCTGATTCCTATCGCCCTCCCCCTCCACACACCTTTGGGGTGCAAGAAGCGCAGGCATTCCAGCTCCAAAAACGATGATGACTGCAAGTCCAATGAAGGAGACGACATCTGTGGTGAAGGGGCGGGGTTTTGCTCATGAAAGCAGTTTTGCCTAGTTGTCCAAATTTTATTTACTAATAACTTTTTGTGTCAAAGAACCCGATCCTATGTTTAATACCGCGGGTCCCCTTGGATGACTTATGTCAATGCCAACTCCATTCGTCCTTCTTCTCACCACTTTCCACAATCCAAAGTGGCTTTTTGTCGTTTGCTTAATGTTGAAACCCTCAGTCGCAGAGAAGATAAAGATATTTGTATTGTGCCTCTTCCCCCACATGATGCCAAGAAAAGGAACTTTACTTTTGGGCTGAGTATATCCATCTGCCACCATGGACTTGGTCTCGCCTCTCAGGGCCCCTTGCCACATCTGTATGCCCTTGAAGCAGGCAGAAGCAGATTAAACCCTCCTTCGATGGTGCCTCCGTGCTTCTTCTCATTCAGATATTGCGTATTTGGCATCTATTGCTGCCATAAGGGCCTACCTTGCCAAACCCTCTTCCTCCAGGCCGGATTCCATTCTTGAGGATTGCCTGTAGTTTATGAAGAGAGCCTCTTCGTTTCAAGAGGATGCTTCAATTGGGGTTGTTGGCTTCTTTTGAACTCGTCTTTCGAAGTGAGATGCCTATTTAGTCAACTTCAAACATTCCCGTTGACATTGTTGGTCGGCTCAGGCTCTTTCCTATCCACAACTCGTCATAATTGTTTGGCAATCAACCCCTGGTTTTGGCACTTGAGTTACAGGACAAGGTTAATCCAAAACCTGCTGTCTCTCATGGCCAAGGAAGAGGAAAGAACCCTTATAAGATGGGACCCTTTTGACCACACATCTGGGCTTCCCTTCCCCCCTACCAACTGGATCAGAAAATTAAGGGCAATAGCAACAACTGCAGGTTGTCTCCTAAAGTCAGCAGCAGACTCCCCATCAAGGTTGTTCAAATCAAAGAGGAAGACAACTACTACTACTACTTCTACTTCTACTAATACTGGTCCTTGCTACTGACTTTCTGGCTCCACATCTTGCACCCCTTCACCGGTAGGTGAGGGGAGCAGGCTTTGTTATTATGCGAAAAATTGAGAAGCCATCACTCAGGATTCTTTTTTTCTTTCAATTGTCAAGAATAGCTAGTGCCCACCTTTTCACCCCACATTCAGCGCTTTCAATGGGTCTACCACCTTGGTTTCAAAATCTCTCGCCCAGCCAGCTTTTGGAACAGGAAGTAGTCAAGCTTCTGGGAAAAAACAGCAATTTGGCTGTGTCCTACAGCCCAGGGTTTCTGCAGCCTTGCTCGGGTGATCCCGAAAAAGGACGACGGAACTTGTCTCAACTTCAACTAACTTCCAGTATTTCAACTCACTTCAAGGGGAATTCACTTCTTCAGTGGATTTCAAGGATGTCTACGTCCACATTCCCCTTCACCCCTCCATATTTCACCTATTCTGATTCGTGTCACCAGGGACTGCTTTCCACTTCGAAGTGATTTCTTTTGGCTTATCAACAGCCTAGCACCTGTCTGTTCTTTGCCCAGTGGTAGGCTTCCCTCACACTACCAAAATCCAACTCATGCTTATCAGGACAATTAGCTGTTTCAGAACATGTCGGTAACATTTCTTCTAGAAGATCTCCAGTTCAGCCTATTTCTCTTCCGGAAATTAAGCTTTGGTGTCAACGTCAAAGTCAAGATTTCGGTGTCAAAGTCAAGATTTCACCTGGAACAGTCCTTTGCATTTCTGAAGTGTTATTCGATATGGACAGCTTCCTCACAGCCCCCCCCCCCCCTCTTCACGGAACAGACTCAGAAACTCACTTTATCCTTGACTGGTCTCCACCACGCGACGAGTATTTCAGCCCAACAGCTCATCATCAGACAGCTTGAATCATGCTCTTGTTGTGCCTGTGGGTTATTGGAGAACCAGAACCATGCACTGGTTCTGGAAAGAACCTCAAACTTCCTGGGAAGGCCAAATTCCAACTACCAATATGCTCTTGCCACTTGGAGTGGTGGCTAAGCAATCCAACTTAATAGTAGGAGTTCCGGTTTGCCATCCCTTCCCTGATATCCTTCTGTTCATGGGCGCCTCAACATCGGGGATGGGGGCACACACATGAAAGATTTAACATCTGTCGGTATCTGGTCTCCTCAAGAAGAGGATCTACACATCATCCTGGAACTGCGAGTCATCTTCTACGCGGTTCTGACGTGGGCAGATCTCCTTCAAGGGAACACGATATTCGTGATATCGGACATCACAACAGCAATAGCTTACGTTCGCTGAGAAGGAGAGACCTACTCGAAACGTTGATGACAGAAGTCGCGTTTCTTTTTTATCTTTGTCAATCCCTCAGCGTAACTCTCTTGCCCTGCCAGCTCGCGGGTTCCCTGAATGTTCTAGCTGAAGAGCTGTCTCGGTTGGAGTGGAGTGGAAACTTTTGTCAAAGATTTGTCAGTCCATCTTCAACAAATAGGAAAGCTTTGGGTCGACCTGTTCATCACATGCCACAACTTCCAGCTTCCAGCATACATCTCCCAGTTGTCAGACCCCCAAGCCTGGGCAATCAGCAGCCTCAGCGTCCTATGGAACGGAATGTTTTGCTTACGCTTTTCCCCATTCATTCTCTTACAGAAGGTCCTCAACAAGATTCCAGAGTCCAAAGGGATCTTTACCTTGATAGTACCACTGTGGCCGACTGGTCCCTAGTTACATCAAGGATGGACTCTTCATCTCAACCCCCCCCCTCCCCCAATTTCACATCTTCACGGGTGGAAACCCACAAAAATCCAAGCTTCTCTTTGCCGGTTGCAACCCGGCTTTTTCAATGTCACAGGGTCTCAAGGTTTATGAAGCAAAATAGCGTAAGTGGTTTTCCCGGAGCCTCGGACAACAATATTGACCCCTGCAACCCGTATGTGAAGTCTCTTGCCGCTCTTTTAGAACCTCTTCACGCAAGGCTCCTCAATTGCCTCAACCCCAACAACACGGGACACAATGCAGTTATTTCCAAGCTTGTGCAGGCTTTTGAAAACCAAAGACCTCAAGTGCACTACCTTTTTTCCTTCTTGGAACCTTCCCCTTGTGTTAACAAGTATTTATGTTGAAACCTTATGAACCCATCCACAAGGCTTTGTTATTCCACCTGACACAAAAAAAACCTATTCCTTGTTGTCATGGCTGTGACATGGCTGTGACATGGCTGTGTCATGGCTGTGTGTATATCAATAGCTGTACATCCTTGTATAGGAGCGCTTTAGTTAATAAAGTTTAGCTAATTGCCATGAGAGGGCAGCACTAAGCAGCCACTCTCCAGCAAGGCATCTCCTAGTCACATAACTTCATTTGAGTTGTCCTTATTTAAATCATACAAATAACTTAACATCTTTAATTATTAATACTTTACACGGTATCAGAAGAAACTTTGGAACATTCTAAAGTAAGACATTGTGACAAAAAATAGAGATGGCTGCAAAATTGCAACAGATTGCTCCTTTTGAAGAAGGTAATAATCCCGCAGAATCATGGGCCAATGGCAGCGACGATTAGAGAATTATTTGCTGACTCTCAAATATCATAAGGAAGAAGACCGAGTGCAAATTGCCCTCTTTCTCCAAGATTGTGGTGAGATTTTGGAGAAACAGTATCGAACATTAGTATTCCCAGAGCCAACGGAAGATTCTCCCAATCTTACTATCAAGCAAGACTAGATACTTACGATCTGCAATACAAAGCCCATACAAATACTGCCAAGGCATCCTACATTTTTTGGCATTGTAACGGCGGACGCTACGACGGCTGAGGTGCTTGTAACATCCCCGACATCAGGTAGACTTCGGTCTTGTTAAAAATAATACTTTCGGTGATTTGTTGGTTTATCAAAGCACAGTCGTGGCTACGGGCCCGATGTAGGGAACGGAGCGAAAATATCCTATCAATTTACGTAGGCTAACAAGTATTAAATTACACGGTACGCGCTGCCACCAGGTGGAGTGACATTAATTGCAGAAAATCCTGAGTTAAGAATAAAAGGGGGTGTACGTAATATTTTAACTCTACAATTAATAACTGGGTAAAAACAACTGACGTTTAAAACGCTTGGTTTTATTTATGCAGTTAGACAAAATATAAAAGAAAAACACTTACATTTTCACACGAGTTTTTACAACTGAAAGCTTTTGAAAATAAAGCAACGAATTTACATCATGAAATTCAACAAACGAACTAGGCGTTTAACAAATAGTAATCTTTACATCAAGAAAAGTTCACTCAGGTATGTTTCAACCTCGTAATGCAAAAGCAGCCGCAAGTTACAATAGGCCTACAGTATGTTGTTTGCGCACAAACTCAACTAAAACTTCCAGTTAAATCTGAACTAGATCGGCTCAACGGGAGCACTAGCAATTTAAGCAGGACTTTTACTTAAATTAAATTATAAAATAAGTAAGATAGACTTGGTGCTTTAGGAAGGGAACCACCCTGTTCGTTTATGATTAACTAAGTTCAGAAACTGCCGATGTACGAAGTTAAAACATAAATTTTCAAACTAGGAGGTGGGTTAAATTAAACTATGAATTTAGATTTGGGGGTCCTAAATAACTTTCAATTTAAACTACGTGATACGAACCACAACCATCGTGCCCGGCATAGCAACTTTCGGACGGCATCGTTCCGGTCCCGATCGGCGTGACCACCTCCTAGTCTGAGATCTGTGAGCTGTGCTCACTTTGGGTGCTCACTTTGGGTACGCAGGGCTGGTGGTATATATGGGTGAGGGAGGGGGCGGACGTCTGCGACGACTGCACGTTTTGGCGGCAAGTGAAGCAGGCAGGCTTGGAGGAGGGAAATTTGTTCGAGTCCCAAAACGAACTGTACTACGTGAGGGCTTTAAAGGGAAGTGTAACAATCTGAATTGGCCTTTAAAAGGTAGAGAACAGAGGGGTTGTCGCTGGTTGGCTGGAGCTTGGGAGCTCTGAGTGGCTGAATTCCGGACCGTTGGAGCCGTTGAGGGTTTGGAGTTCTGGAAGGGTTTGGTGAGTTGATGGAAACGCAACAGTCCGAACTACGATATTACGTATCGCAACTATTGAAGGAGGGGGGGGGGGACGAAGTGTTATGCACAGAATATTCATTATTTTGGCATGGAAACAGATCTTTATACTGGATTGTTCCAATAGAAGGATAATTTCGTTATGATTGCATTTGGAACGTGGAGTGGTCACCCTCGGCGATTTTCATATCCATATTTACAAACAAAAACAAAAAGTGGTGTCCGGTAAAATTGCCTTAAAATCTTTTGAAGTTGAGCACCATGGTTGTGTTCAAGGGGCAAGTAAAAATAGTAAAAGAGTAAATAATTAACGCAGTGAAAAAATGCTAAAACGCATTTTAGGTGGGGGCATTAACTTTGCAGTGGCAGAACTTAGTTATCATGGAAATTTTTCATAAAAATTGTGCGTGCTACAAATCAAATAAAAAATATCACATTTGACAAGTTCACATCCCATTTATGAGGTTAAGTACCTGTGCAAAGGAAGCTCCTCCTACCCTACAACTAATCTAAGCTAGGTCGGCTTTATGCCTATAAAAATTGAAAAGAAATCATTACAAATGTACAAATTGGTTGGAGTTACGATGATCGGAAGTGTGTGCGTCGCGGCACAGTTTGGTGACTTTTTCTTAAGCTTGTAGCTGGAGAACCAGAAGGAAATTTGGAGTTCTGTTTTCGCAGAATGGAAGAGTAAAGTTGTGGCTATTAAGAATTTCTATGATGGGTCAATTCGGATGGTAACTCCTGTAGATATAGTGGTTTGAAGTTGGAGGTCGGACAAGTCAAGGGCAGGGGGCGCCAAGACTTGGAAAAAAAACTAGAGTTCGTGAAAACGATTTTTCCCGGAAGTTTTTTTTGACAGCTGGAGTCCCGGTATCCTCTCCAAAAGGGGTTTTGGCCAAAAAGCCCTTACAGCATATAGACCAGGCACCTGATCAAAGTTTGATGCTTATTACAGGGAATTAAAACTGCAGGCCGACGAGTGTACATTTGACAAATCACCAGATCCTGTAGAACAAAATTTAAGAGATGAAATAATTTGTGGCATCAAAGATGAAGCCCTTCGAGTTCATCTGTTCCGTGATAAAGATATAACTCTTAAAAAAGTAATAAGCTGCAGAAATGTATGCTGCTAAAATTTCAAAGAAAGCAGAGCCTTCAGTTGAAGCAATACAACGAAACCGGAAATATAACCCACAAAATTTCAGTGAAAGACGTCAGCACTACTTCGAAAAGCAACAGTACCAAGGTACAGGTTGCCATTTGCATAACAGTGAACATCGCACGGAAGTAGCTCGTCAGTTCAAAAGTCTGTGTGCTACTTGATCTAACACATTTAAGAGCTAAGCACTACAGCTAACTATTCTAGAGAGAATAAAGGTGCAGGTGTAGACAGTACTTGACAGGAGTTTATTTGCAAGCAGGTCACAGATTATATAACATACTCTCATTTGCATAGTTGACATTCATTGGTTGATACAATGAGAAACAACAAGGTGCACTTAAAGCAACGAATCAGAGTTAAGGCAACCAGCACAATACAATGGATCAATTACTGAAGTGGTTCATTTGTACACACAAGGTGCACCAATTCCCAGAACAGACCAGTTCCCCCTAAAATTAAAGGTCGGTTAAACAATGTGGGGGAACTGGCCATTAAATTTTTAAACCAAGTTCTTATTTTTGCTTTAGTTTTTTGGCCAGCGCTAACATTGGCCACAAAAAATTATTTACATTATGTAAGCAATATCATAGATTAGAAAGTTAACTAGATGTACCGTCTCACTTCTTCCCATCCTTTGCGGAGCTCTGGCGGTAGTTGCGGCTACTAATACCTCTAATAATGCTTTGCCTTCTGCTGCTTCGAAGGCAAAAGCGTTAGCAGAGGTATTAGTAGCCGCAACTACCGCCAGAGCTCCGCGTAGGATGGGAAGAAATGAGACGGTACATCTAGTTAACTTTCTAATCTATGGCAATATGTATACTTTCAGCTAGTTGTTTCATTGCAATCTCAGCTTTTTACTTTTAACAAAACGAATTATTACAATTCAGTGCTAAATTCATCTGTATCTTTTAGCAATCATTAATTCATTTTATGCAATTCTCTGCTGTACATTTCGTAAACATAATTGTCAACTTTATTTCCAGTTTATTAATGCATTCAAGCTTTATTTTTCATCCGCTAAGCCCAAAATTTAGAATTGTTGTTTGAATTTTGAGTTTTTCTTCAACCAAACTAACCGCTGGTATGATTTCAGACTTCCAACGACATCTAACGGAGAATAAAACCATTTTTGCCAAGCCATCGTCGTGATTTTTTGTTCAATGCACCATACTTCATAGGTTCCAAGTTCTGGAAATTTTTCTTGGAGATAAAAGAAGAAATACAAAAATCAAGCATTAGCAATGGACAATTAACACTTAAAGACAATGCACATTTCTTCTTTAACACCAGAGGCGGACTGGCAAGGTCGGGGGGTCGGGAATTCCCGACTGGCCTCTCACCCTAGTGGCCTCTCAGCAGAAATAAATAAGTTAAAAAGGAAATTCAGTGTATTATTTTAAATATTTTTTTGTCCTCCAAATACGACGCCGAAATTTCGAGTTTCAACCACACAAGGCCGCTGTTTACTAGATGCGGTTTCCGGCGTCATTACGATTTAAAATTAATGAATGAACGAGCAGCTGCGCCTGCGTATTGCACGGAAGCCGCTCTTCTTGAAGTTACGTATGTACGTATGCATTTTGTATGGAGTGATTGCATTAACTTACAGGACATTAACGCACGGATCGTTCGGTTACTATTAGCCATAGAGGTCATAAGACAAAGAGAAAGTGACGAGGACGTTTCTTCTGTCACGGAAACGAGCGAACCGATGACAAATCTTCAATATGTTTTAAAACGACGAAAGTCGGGAGAGGAACAGAAGGCCATCTAGGTTAAGAAGAATTTTGTTAAAGTCCGTTCTGCGCCCGGTCAAAAGAACTTGGAATTCGGTGGTAAAACTAATACATCTGCAGCCAGCTATAAGAGTGACATTTAGACAATCTACGCTTAGGAAAGTAAGCCCTGAATTTTTCCTACTCCTTACTTTTTCAAGCTGCAGAGAAACCCAATTGAGAATAATTTGTATCAGATTATCGTCATGTGTGTTTCCCACAATTAGGTAAAATAAGAATTAAAGCATATCAGCATACCGAAATCTAACAAATATTAAAGCCTGGCCTAGCACCTTGACACCATGACCATTTTCGCTGAAAGTGGGCTTAAATTTTCAATTTTGTCTTTCCTTTACTTCTAGCAAGTTCGTGTCCTTAACTAGGCTTAGGTAATATTTCCATGTTTTAAAATGCAGAAATTGAGATTCAATTATTGTCGAGAGCAGATCCAAGAAAGGCGCCGAGGAGAATGAAGCCGAAAGGCCTGTGACCCCCTCCACGTTAACTCGCAAAAACTGCTGAAATTGTTCAGAAAAATGGAGCTAAACTAAGACAAAAATTAATCAAAAAAATAGAAAAAAAATAATCGGCGAATCCCCCCCCCCCCTCAAACTTCGTTCTGGTTCCGCCCTTTATTATTTGCATCTTACAATACTGTTGAAAAATCCCACCCCACGAAACGCCGAAATAGGCTATTTGCAGTGTTCACATAACACTGGACCTATTAGGTAATCACTAGGGTTAAATCACTTGCTTTTCATAATAAAAAAAAAATAGTTCCGAGTCTTCGTGTATATACCTGGTGTCCAGCATTCTTCTAAGGCCACCAAAAATAAATTTAAGGCATGTTGTGAGGGGGTTTTAAAAAAAAAGTCTTTCCCTACTGTTTCCAGACTGTCTTTTATTTTTGTGGCACCATAAGAAATGTCTAATACGTATCGTTTGAAGCCAGGAAAGGCCTCAGAATTCCTAAAATTCTGTCAGCTTCCGGGGCTCTGCCCCGGACCCCGCTGGGGGACCTCACAGCGCTCCCCCAGACCCCCTAGCTGTAATGCATGATTTCACACATTTTAAGTGTCTACCCCTCTCCCCTTCTCCCCACCCAACCAAAGCCAAATGGACTTCGCTACGACCCTGGCTCTCCCATAATAAGTAGTAAAAAAGTGGCCCCTGGCAGTCACCTTCCCGACTGGCCTCTTGACCCGCCAGTCCACCTCTGTTTAACACTGTATGCTTTTTACGCTCACACAATTAACTTTAATTGGCAAATGTTCTAGTTAATCTAGACATTAAAAAAATACGCTGTCTACGCGTACACAGTTAACCGATACATACATTTAATCGGGCGTTACTCGCCCACGCATAAATTTAAATTTAGTCAAAAACTTTTTAATTTTAAT
The DNA here is from genome assembly GCA_023313725.1 of Lithobius niger. Lineage (NCBI taxonomy): Eukaryota > Metazoa > Arthropoda > Chilopoda > Lithobiomorpha > Lithobiidae > Lithobius > Lithobius niger. The sequence goes on from JAHWFP010228593.1 coordinate 11,792, forward strand.
GCAAAAATCTTTAATTCTAACGGTGGGGATTTCCAGTTGAGGTGTAAACATGACCGGGTGTAATGTAAGCCCCGGCCTAGCTAGACCTCGACCTCGGGACTAAGCTTCGGACCAAATTTACTGGTGATTTCAATGCTAGTCTAAGTTGGGGACTTACTAGTACAGTACTAGCTAGACCCCGACCTTTGGCCTAAAGTAGTACTGGGTTATCTTAGCGATTTCCATGTTGAGGTCTAGCTAGTACAGTACTCTTGATTGGTTAATACCCTTCAAGTGACGTCATATCACCTGTAAACAGTATCAACGCATTTGGCTTCGACAAGATAGGTCGAGATTCGTGTATCAAATTGTTTTCAAGCAAATTTCGGTAATTTTTCTTATTCGGTTTTCAGGATAGCAGTTTTCGTAAAAAATTAATTGTCACTGAATCAGGTTTTAAAAAATATTTTCTTCCCAAATTTATCAGATTTCAGTTTAAAATTAGATAAACAGGCCCGTAGCTAGCCATTGACGATTGGGGGTTGAGTTAAGGATTTATTTGGACGTCTAGGCTATATAATGAATGGCAATGAACTGCTGCGTGCAAGCATGAAATGCGAGAAATTTATTTCAAATGGACTGTCAAGAGCTGAAAAATAGTGAAATCTTTGGTCAGTTTTATCCTAAACGACCTAGAAGTTAATACTGCAAAAATCTTGCACATTTTAAAGCAAAAACATGTTCCAGTTTTACAAAATGAAAAAATATGGAAAAAAATGGCGAAACCTTTCACTCAGTTTTGTTCAAAACAATTTCAGGTATTATTGGAAAAAAGCTTTTAAAAATAATACGAAATCGACATGCTCCATTTTAATTCTTTACTCCCTTGATTCAGGGATTTTCGGTAAATGTTTTCCTCATTTAGTGTCCTTCGGGTCGCTTTTGTCCTTTAATTTGAGATCTTATGGACTCTTATTGTCAAATAGTACCTTCGAATTTTTTTGAAATTTTTAACAAGTTTGTTGTATAAAAAATGGAATTGTTTCTGCATTAATACAAAAGGATCTTCAAATCGTAGTAGCGATTGGTTAACAGAAAAAAGACTACAGCAAATCAAACAGCCAACTCAATTTTCAACCTCGTTTTTAATTTTGCCAGCTATACCCGATTTTCATGAAGTACGGATTTAGTTCACGTTCTGTTTTAACTAAAACAATGGCAGAATGGGCTAGCAGACTAACTAGTAAAAGAAATTTGTGACATTTCACGACTTCAGACAGCAAAAACTTGGCAGAAATCGTTTACTAAGTTTTGTTTTATGCAGTTTTGTTAACGTTTCTCCCATACTTAAGAAGGTTTTTAAAACCTGGCAGTGATGTTGTGTTGGAATATTAATATATCAGTAAACCCCCCCCCCCCCCCCCCGAAATACCAGTTAGGAGTTACTCCTTATAGAACCACCTTCTGGACACTGTCTAACAGAGAAAGGATACATGAAGTAAAATAGCTAACTCAATTTTTAGTTTTGTCAACTATGTATGATTTTCACGAAGTGAATTCTTCAAGACTTTTAACTTGGCAGTTGGCCAGTTGGCAAATCAGTTGGCAAAATTACGTAATTTTTGGCCAGTCGGCAAATCAGTCAGAAAATTGCATAATTTGTTGGCTAGATGGAAAATCATGTTGCTAAATTTCTGGTTTACACCCCTCCAACTTTAATCTTTTTGACTCTGGACATTCCGACCTTTCGAGTGAACCTAATTGGAGTCATCCACCTAAATTACAAACGTCAAAATAGCAGTTGGAAGTTGAAAAATCGACCAGTGACTGATACTAGCCCCTAGTAAAAAGGGCGCAGTTCGGTCCCTAACAATGACAAACCCATTTATTTACCCTTGATGCAAATTAGAAATGGCAGAATAGCACTTGAAATTTAAAAATGAGCGAAAAATCGAACGATGACTGTGATACCAGCCCCTAAAAAAACAGAAGTGTTACGCTAAACAGAAGTGTTATGAAAGCTAATAGAAAGCAAAAAAGCATCTGAAACGTTACTTTTCAAACCGACCGAACGATAATAATGATTAACCAGTATTCATGGAAACGTGACTTGGCAGTGAAGTTTTAGCCGAGCTTGCTGGCAACTCGACAACTTGAATTTGCCAACTGTATTGTACGTCTTCTCGGACGGTTGGGGGGAAGGGGGGAGGTTCCCGCCCCCCATCCCCGGGGTTGCTATGGCCCCGGTACGAATTAGTTATGTTAATATGTTAATACTTCGAAACCCTAAACCAATTAACATTTACGAACTGAAAATTATGTATCCCTATTGGAGAAAGGGAAAATTATTATCTCCTACTGACATGACGACAACCTTTAACGAGAGGGACACTTGAGTTGATCTGGTGGGGAAATGTACTCCTGAAATCACACTTCATACCAACACTCACGTCGTGCAGTGAAGCATCGCTTTCGAAAGACGTGCTTAAACCTCAACTTATACCATGGTGTGCCTGGGTCTAAATTTTATCCTTAGTCCCAGGCCCAACATGCTCATTAACCCGAGGATTATCGCTAAACCTGGTTGGAAATCACCGATTTTTTCAGCTTGGGACTAACTGCTCCGTATTAAGTTAGGCTGCAGCTTAGGGGCTCTACATTCCTTAGCCCTCAACTTAATTCGCAATGGAAATCGCCGGATATTCGTGATACCAAACTTACGCCCAAGATTAACAACTGTAGACCTCAACTGGAAATCCCCACCGTAAATTATTTAAGGTGAGCGCAGAAATAACACGGACCGTAACGGACACTTTACCAACCTGTTACCTGTACTATACACCTTGGGTTAATTTTTGTTTCATTAGGGACAGAGTAGGCTAGTTCTGCTAACTAACTGAAGATCTGCTAACTATTTGCAGGAATAGAAGAAAATACAAATATTAATACATTATCACAAAATTCGACAATGAAAGGTCTAATTGGTTTTACTTTTTTTCTACTAGGACGATTTTTTGCCAACGATATATTTCATGGCTTATTTTGCGTTTCGAGCGTGCATTTGTGACAACTTTGAAAGTCCCGCTATTGTGTGTTCAGAAAGTGAAGGTGTGAATCCGTATTCTTAGTGTCAACAACAACACTTGGGACCAATGGACTCGTTGGTTTATGTCCATGGTATGTGCTACATGAAACTGATTCGACTTGTGATGGAATTTTACTTTCTCTTTGGGAACAATCAACATTTTCTTTTGGACTCTAGAATTTTTAGCTGATTTTCACTCAGAATGTGGTCGATCGTTCTCGACTGACAGCCCTGGTGACAGTGACGTATTTCTACGTGTTATCACGGGTCTATGTGGCATGACACCCTTATAAGGTGATTTTCTAGAACTCGACTTTTGATGGGACAAAGGAAAGACTACAGATTGTCTGCGTGACTTTTTACTCATTTGAATAAGAGAATCATTTGGAACATTGGCAAAATTCAATGCTTCACTTGAAAAATCATTCTTTGAAAGTTGCGAGTTTTCAACAGAACCATCCCGAATTGCTCATTCGGGAATCTTTCGTGAATTTGGCTAACGTTACGCCTTAATGTTAAACCACTAGCTGTGAGTACTAAATAGTTGTTCAATTCGAAAACGATCGAAAACAACTGTGATCACATCAACCTGCGTTCGGCAATCGACCACGTTGATGCTTGGTCAAAAACGTGGCAACTTCCAATTTCGTCTGAGAAATGCTTTTCCCTCCATCTGGGAAGTGAAAATGCTATGTTAGACTACATTATTGATGGAAAAATACTAGAGAGTAAAGATTCTATCAAGGATCCCGGATTTCTGTTGACTAGTGACGTCAAGCAGAGGGCACATAGTTCCTTGATTGTTAAGGCTGCGCGTACACAGGCAATCATGATCGCCCGATGTTTCAAATCTAAATATCCTTTAATGCTTGTAAGGGCCTTCAAGGTCTACGTCCGACTCCTTTTAGAAGATGGTACGCAGGTTTGGTCTCCACACCTTGCAAAGGACATTTAACTTGTTGAATCAGTCCAGCGACAGTTCACAAAGCTGGTACCGGGGTGTTTTAATTTGTCATATGAAGATCGTTTGCAAAAATGTAACCTTCAATCGCTGGAGATCCGTTGGATTGTCTTTGATCTCATTCTTGTGTATGGCATTCTAAACAACCTTAACGACCTTGATCGGGATCAGTTTTTTAAGGTCAGGGGAAATGGTAGGACAAGGGGGGGCATCTACTCAAATTGGTTGTGAACGGGCTTGACTGCAGGAAACACTTTTTTAGCTTGCGGGTGGTCAAAATTTGGAATAACCTGCCTGGAAATATTGTCGAGGCTGGGTTTTGGCTGCCTTTAGGAGGCAGAGCTGGAAGTGTGACCTGGCAATGTATGCCAGATTGTAGTGCTTCTTGCTTTCCTCTGCATGTGCGAAAATGATTTTTTTAAATCTACAATTTTTTCTTATCTTTTAGCTTGGGGAGAGGGGGGGAGGGTGTTAGTGGTCAAATTGGCCCTTCACCATCCTAGTGCGTATGAACAATTTATTTATTTATTATTATTATTATTAATTCAAGGCATTTAAATATTACAGCTTCTTGCCAATTACGTTTAACCTTGTAATCTCTAGTCCAAATAGGCATGAATTCCATGAACGTTTCAGCGTGAGCAGTGCTAGCATTAGATTTATCATGTTTTAAACGAACTTTTTGCTGCAGATTAGGCTTCAACAAATCCAAGCATGTTCTAGCCTCTTGTCCTAGGAACAATTTTGTGTTTCACCCATGACTGTGTGCGGACAATTTCGGTTTGCTACGTGAAATTCATTTAGGCTTGTTTAATTGTTTTACCTTCCCTGCGAGAAGCCTTAAAAGCTTTTTTAAAACTCGCGAATGTAAACCTCGCCAAATCCATTCTGTTATGGATCATACATAGCCCTAGTTAAATGGCGGATTTCCCTGTTTTTACACATGTTTGAAACTGAGAAGAAGTCCACTGGTCTCCATTGTCTGTAACGAGTGAGACCATATGCCCAAAATCGGGCATATATGTTCAGAAACTTTTATAACCTTTTCACACGTCGTTCCTTTTCATGAAATACACCACTGGAAATTTACTGTGAGCATCGACAATTACTATAAGCGTCAAACCCTTGACCAATCCGAAATTAGAATGTACTCAGTCAAGAGCCTTTAAAGGTACTTCACAAGAATGCTTAGGGCCAGCTGTTTTTTCCCTTTTTTGTTCTTGGCATGAAATGCAACGTTTGACGTTTAGTTCTAAATCAGCGTCTATGCCAGGCCACCAACACTTTCCCCTAGCCAATGATTTAATTTTTACAATTCCAAGATGGCCGGCATGAAGATCCTGAAGTATCCTTTCGCACAGCCTGGTTGGTACGACGACTCTTAAACCCCAGAACAGGGTGTTGCACTCAGTAGTTATTTCATTTTTTCTAATGAAATATGGTTTAAGTTGTTCATCTTCTACTTTATCGGGCCAACCATGCCACACATACCTCAGCACCCTGACCATCCCTAGATAAAATTCTCCCATTTGCATAGTTGACATTCATTGGCTGATACTATGAGAAACATTAAGGTGCACTTAAAGCAACGAATCAGAGTTAAGGCAACCAGGACAATACAATGGATCAATTACTGAAGTGGTTCATTGGTATGCACAAGGTGCACTAATTCCTGGAACAGACCACTATTTTCCATTCAAATGGCAACTGTCCTACAAGCAGTGCACAGTGCCATAGGCCTAATTGTTGGAAATTTAATCACTGGTAACAAGCCTGCAGGTATGTGCCAAAAGAACAATCACAGGATAATAAAGAAAAGTCACAAGGCAAGAAAAATCGACAGCTACACTTTGTTGCAGAAGATAGTGACAGTGACAGTGATGGATTTTCATTAGGTGAACTTGTAATTGAACATATTTAACAAAGTCAGATAGATCCGTTAGAATGGTTAGAGCATGCTGATAATGGTCATGATGTGGAATTCAAATTAGACCCTGGTGCACAGGTAAATGTCATTCCCAGGTTAGAATTTGACAAGTGGCATGTAAAACCCAAATTACACCCAACTGCATACAAAGTTGCAACTTACACTAAAGAGGTAATTCAGGTAATTGGCGAGTGTCTAGTAGTATGCACTGTTGAGGTTGTTCATCCATGTACTCTACCTTTTATTATTGTAGAGCATGATGCAAAACCAATTTTAGGCATGATGCTTGTGAAATATTGCAGCTAGCAAAACGTATGCCTAAGGCATACTTAAGTTTGTCCATTCAGTACAAGTAAAAACAAAATGACTCAGGTAAGGGTAAATCAGTTAAATCTGGCAGTATCACAAAATGTCAGCAGTCTGTTAGTCATGCACAGCTGAATTCAGGTACTCATTCAAGCTTAAAAGACACACTGGAATTGCTGATTAAAGAATTTGATGATGCTCCTTAGGCATTGGTAGTCTTCCAGTTGAATACCATATAACATTAATGGAAGGTGCTATTCCTCATGTAGGGGCACCACGATCTGTGCCAGTTGAAATTCAAGAAGACTTAAAACATGCTTTAAAAGAAATGGTTGACCACGGAATTATAATACCTGTTCATGAGCCAACAGACTGGGTTGACAACTTAACAGTTACTCGTAAACCAAACGGGAAATTACGAATTTGTTTAGACCCCAAGCCACGTAATAAGGCAAATAAACAAGGCAAAAGTGGAAAGCTTAACTCGTCCATATTAGCACTACCAGAATGAACTTAATGTGCAAGGTGGCTTGTTCTTAAGAGGCTCGAGACTCGTGATTCCAAAAAGTTTTCGTAAAGAAACCCTGGGAAGGTTTCACATTGGTCATAGACGAATGGTAGCTTGTAAGACTAAGGCACGCAAAACTTTATATTGGCTATCATGCATACAAAAATTCAAGAAATGGTTTTAAATTGCATCTCATGCCAACAGCATCAGAATTCTAACTGCAAGGAACCGTTGCTTGATAGGAAAATTCCTGAATACCCATGGCAGAAACTCGCCGCAGATTTTTTCCATTTGAATGGCTGCAACTACTTATTAGTCATTGACTATTTCTCGAAGTTTGGTGATGTAGTGCAAATATCATAAGAATTGGTTACGGACCAAGGTCCGCCATTTGATTCTGAACTTTTTCGGCATTTTCACAAAGAATGGGATGTTATCCACAACCCTTCTTCACCTCTGTATCTTAAGTCGAATGGATTTGTTGAGAGGGCAGTGCAGACAATTAAAAGGTCGCTTAAAAAGGCTGCACTATCTCGAGCTGATACTGCTGCAGTTATATTGGATTACAGTGATACTGCAGCTAACAATATGCTATCCCCAGCGGAGTTGCATCTCGGCAGATGACGCCGAACACTCGCACCTATACATCCTAATTGTTGCAACCACATTATTCAATAAGTAAACCCTACCACCAGTTAAAAGTTAATCAAGAGAAACAGCATGATCATGCCAATAAACATACTCAACTTCTAAAACCTCTCCAAACAGGCCAGATAGTTCTGTACTACGTAGGTACAAAGTGGGTAAAAGGTACAATAACAAACTAATCACGCTGTACGCTCTTACAAGATTGCTACTTCTAGGGGGGGGGGGTATAATCCAACAAAACAGATTTCACTTAAAACTTGTGAAGGAAGGAGATGCGTGTAGGGTTGGATCCAAAAATGTTAATTCCGTTTAGCAGATTATTGCTATGAAATAGTAGGCCTAGGTGTTTGGAGCAAGGTATCGCTGGGGTACAGCAAAGAGAGGTATGCAACCAAAATGAGCAACCACTTCATGCTGGTACTCGTACTGTCACTCGGTCTGGTCGAGTAGTTAACAGGCCGGTATTGTTTGGCTATGAGTGAGTTGATGTTAGCAATACATATTGCTAATATGGCAGGTCGTTGTTTTGTTTGTTAATCTTTGGTGGGGGCATGTTATTTATATATATATCCTTGTATAGGAGCGCTTTAGTTAACAAAGTTTAGCTACTTGTCACGAGAGAGCAGCACTAAGCAGCCATTCTCCAGCATGGTGTCTCCTAGCCACATAATTTCATTTGAATTGTCTTTATTTAAATTATACATATAACTTTCTTCTTTGTTTACTACTTGCATTATTTGTAGTGTGGTGGCCAAGAATCAATGTTGCTTTCCCTCCTTGTATGTATGTTTGTGACCTTTAGGTCACCACTGAGAAAGATTGAACAGCTACTTAGCTCGGGTGGAGCCTGTAGCCAGTACCCGCCCCGGTAGCGCAGTGGTTTGAGCGCTTGGCTAGTAAACGTGATGTTCCGAGTTCGAGTCCCAGTCGAGGCAGTTGTCTTTTCTTTCTTTCTCAGACTAGTGTAGTGTCTATCCTCACAAGGCCAGTCTTTAATGCAGACTGCTTGCTTCGTTTATCTTTAGTTATTAATACTTTACAATGGCCACTGCAGCTCGTCAGAGTGAATTAACTACTTTCTCAATGAACTAGTTGAATTCTGTTACTCCCATGTTTCCGGCTGACTTTCACACACAAAAATCAATGCCTTTAGGTCAATGCCCTGCAACTGGCACCACAAAACTACTTTTATCAATCACTTCATTTGGGACGTTGACGGATCTGTAGGTGATTACAGAATACGAGAACATGTTATGGCTGGCAGCACTGTGGGTAGAAAATGATCCCCACTGTTGTGCCTGCTTCAAACAAGAAGTGTCTGTGTTCAAGATAAGTTACTTTCATTAAAGAAATTGGTATAGAACTGAAAGGTTTGTTTGGGTGCTTTGGCTCAGGGTTCAGCTGATCTGCCTCCTTTTGGTCAGCATAAATATAAAGGTGAGTATTTTTGGATGAAAGTGAATACATAAATTTTAGAAATAAAATTAAAATTACTTATCCTAAAATACTCACCTTTAGATTGCCATCCACCTGCCCTGCTTTCACTGAACCGTAACGTTCTAATGACGATTAAGTGTGGAAGAGCCTACTAGGAATCAGCAGAGCGCCACACTGTGGGAAGCCAATGAACCCTCTTATAGTGTTTAAATTGTTTTGAACAATGAAGCATTAATATTTACGATAGTGAGCATAAATCTAAAGGTGAGTATTTTAGGATAGTAAATACTAATTTTATTTCTAAAATTTACGTTTTTAGATTATAGTTGGCTTAGTAATTTTTAATTTTAACAACTTTTTTTTAATTTAGACTGTTAACAACACTTACTGATTTCTTCAAAGCAAATACATTTCACTTTTAAGATTACTACACGATTGAAAAACAAAATTTACTTTGTAGAAAGTCTGCTAGTTTAGCTTATTCATAACAAGAATTTACAGGGTTCGTACGAAAACTTTATGTTGGTATAATTACGAAAGAATTTCTTGTTTGCATTTGCAAATGTTAAGGCATTTGGTGTCACCCAAGTTAACAAGTTTGGCTCCCCACGGAATAAGTTCTACTGTATCAGATAGTGATGGTGTAGGTTAGGCAGCTGCAAGCGAGGCAGACATTTGTGCCACGAATTCCAATTTTATAACTACTGAAATGGAGCCAGTTTCACACAGGTCTATTAGATATACACATTTATTTGCCAAAAAAAATTTCCAAGGCTCCGACAAGAAATATTCTTTTAATTCCGTATGGAAATTAATATTAGTTGACAGTAATGAGAACTCAAATTAGGAAATGTCTTAACTAATGTGATCTTACCCGCTCAACTAATTCAAGTTGCATTCCTTTTGAAAACATACTTGAGCACCAGGAAATTTTCCTGGGGTTCATAGAATTGTCATGGGGCATACTCTGCTCCCAACCAGTCTTTCCCGTATTGCCCTTGTGTGCGAGCTCCATACAAGGTGCTCGAGGTATTCCCGCCATTGTAGTCAGATTGGGCAGACATGGAGCAGCCAGCTCAGCAAGAGCTGGGCCGGAACCGGGAGAAGGGTGAGCAAGATGACTAGTCCCAATCCTAGTCCATGTGATTAGATGTCAAGTGATCAGCAATAAAGCCAAGTATTCGTGGTAAAGAGTGACTTGAATGAGATTATTGGCCCCGAACTGTGAGAGAAGGAACCCCAGTCACAGGCTGAGCCCCAATCTGCCACATCTTGGTGCCCTCAGAACAGGGACTGAACTCTCGTTTTTTTTTAACCTCGGTGGACCCTAGGAAGATGGAAAGAAGACCTGATGGATTTACAGGCGACCCTAAACACTTAGTTAGTATTGCGATTAACAGTGGACAATGATCGTAACCGAAATTTTGGTATTGTCTTTTTGTGGCCTCTGTGTGCTTACAGCAACTCGATTTAGTTTCGGTTAACTCAGAAAATTATGCTATGAACATATGTGGTGACCGCTGCATGCAATGTGTAAATATTCAGTTTCGGAATGTAGTGTGCAACGCGCTGTTTAAAATCTCGACACGTTGAAAAAATTGTGAATCGGCACTAGTCTTTGTGGCATGAATGAACTTGCTGGTCACATGACCAACGGTTAGCGTCAGGCGCGAAAACTTGGTGCTCTTCTCGAAGCAATCTTGCGCTCACGTTTGCTACGACAATAACAATAGCGACCCATGGCTTCTGCTTCCGAAGTGGCAACAAGGTGATGGCACCCTTGGGAACAACACGAAATTGGGGCTACTGAAGCAAGTCAAGTAATCGGCATCAAAATTTTGAAATTTTCGTATGTGAAATTAATTCGTTTTTTCTCCGCAGGCATGAAGGAGGCAGAACTGTGATCTACTCGTGCTGAGGTGGCTTTTGAAGGCATATTTCATCATTTTGTGCACTGGGGTTCAGCCTTTTGCCCATTTCAGTGTAGTGGAAAGTTAATTTTCCGCTATCAGAACTGCAACTATGGTGCGTCCATTCCTTCAGAGTAAAGCCAAACCTTCGGTTAGGGCTGCAGAGCCGACGAAGTGTAGTGAGGAATATTTGAGAGTTGCAATAAAGTTTTCTTTGGACGTCTTCGCGAACATACAGAGATATCGTCACACTCCCGCGGGGCTAGATACGATTAGCCATTATCAACATATGCACGAAGAGGCCGCTGCCGAACTGCGCCTTCTTACTGAGAGGAAAACTGTATTTTCTGATGCTACTACAACTTTATCTTTGCATCTCTGGAGAACTCCGAGGTCCCTTTGCCCAACTGCAATCGACAGAACACTGTTCCTATGGAACAGTGCCTACCTACACGTGTCATACTGACATGAACCACAGTTTGTAACAGACACTGTCTTCCGAAAGTTGGATGACCCTGTATTTAATACGGAGTTCTCGTTTTCGACCTTGCATGAAGAAACTAGCTTGCCGCTTCTGCAGGACATGGACTTTGAAGTTGAGGAGGGCTACGAGAATGGCTTAGAAGAATTAATGCGCTCGACAATGAATAACGTAGAGCCAGAAGTCACTACGACAGGTTCTGCGGACTGTCTGATGTGTTGTCATTCAGTGAAGGTTCGAAGACTAGTGCTAACATGGGGCCCCCCCCCCCCCTGCGTTAGCTGAGAGCTTGGCTTCTGCATTGTTGTCGTTGTCTGTGTCTACGAAGCAAACTGCCTCGGGTAAGCTTAGTTACCCTGGTCCTACCTCTTTGCTGTTGAGGCGGATGAAAGAAAAGCTACATTACCCTCCTGCAAGAGTGAGGTTTCTTTTCATGGGACTTGTTTGCAGTCCCGGGTATGCGTATTATTGCGATGAAAACTGTGCACATAATTGGTTCCTCTTTTTTCCCCTGCAAAGACGAGAAGTATTTCTTCACTTGTGACCTCCAGCTGTCCTGCTTGCTGTCATTTGGCACCGACTGTCCTCGCACTGAAGAAGCACTGCGATGTGGTGGTTTGGTGCACACGATGGACGCATCTGTCGTTTGCCTGGAGTGACCGTGACTGTTCAGTGCTGAGCTTAGCGTCTGTGTACCAGTTTTTCACCTGCCCCAAAAGAAGCAGTTTGACCTTGCTCCGTTTCTCCAGCATGATCTTGCGGACGAACAAGTACTTAGGCTACTTTCCTCCCAGGTAGTGCAATTTTCCAGTTTTTCATGAGGCTGCATGCAGTGTGCGACAACCTAGATTTTGCAATAGCTACAGCTTACATAAGAAGCCTGCATTTGGGATTTGCTTGGCCAGTCTACTGCTACGAAAAACTGTCCTTCGCCTTCCATCATTGGAACAAACTGTCCGTTTCTTACAATGGTTTTAGCTTCACCTTCGCAGTTGCAAACAAGGACCGTGTTTTTGCAGAAGCTTCACTTGTAGTTTCAATACTGTTGTGTAAAGAGGTTGTACGTTTTGACTCACCCCCAACTTAATGATTCTGCCCCCTTCCAATTTCTGTGACAAAATTCGGTGATACTAGTTTGGTGAGAATTTATTGCCCCCCCCCCCCCATTCTATTACCTGATGAGTTGGATTCCCGAGTGATCCAGGTTAATTCTTGTGTAACTTCAGCCTGCACAGCAAACAGACAGTAGGCCAGCGCATGGTATATGAGTTGAATTCAAGAGTTAGAATTGCTGTTCACCACCTGAGTTACAGAACACCTTGTGGCGCAAACCTTACAAGTTTTTCCCTTGAAGTGTTTCCCTCGAAAGCGAGGATTTGAAAAAAAAAACTTCCCTGACTGATTTTGATACACTGATGTATTCGTAACCTAATCGCCCTCTGAAGTATTACTTTCTCTGAAGTATATTTCCCCTGACGAATATTAATCATTCCCCTGTACAGAATTCTCCCTCTAAAGTATGCTCGTGTTCCCTCTGAAATATTTCCTTTCAATCAGTTATTTGCATTGTTGTGCAGCCGTAGTTTTAAGAAGACATTTGATTGCAAATTCACTATTGGTGGTGAGCATTCGGTTTGGAAGAATCCCCGAATAGAGTTTTTGTGCAAAGAAAAATGGTCTGTAAAACAACGACAGAAGGTTAAAATGAGGTTGGCCAAAATAGATTTGGACTATGACCTGGTGTTCACAGACCCTGGGACTTAAAACACAGTAGGGACGAATCTATTGCTGGCCTCCTAAGTCGCTTAGTAAGCCTTTGGCTCGTTAAATGGCAATTAATTTTAGTGCAATGTTGTATTGGAAATGTACATGGTAGAATACTGCACAATGTGAATTTGGTCATCAGCAACACTTAATTCAAGCAATTTTCACTAACCTAGCAAGGTTTTGCCATGAATTTTTGTTGATAATTTTAGCGATTTAAAGTCTTAGTACTTTTCCATTTGGTTTTTAAGCCCACAATAAGTTTTAGATTAAAATGTTACGCTTGGAGAAAGCAAACAATTGTTTTGGAATAAAAATAACTGGTTTTGATGACGAATGTGGAAGAAGAGCACTGCGATGACTACATGTACTTAACGAGTTTTTAGTCGTAATACCCTGAGATTGTAAACACACCGAGCGGTAGAAGGAGTCAAAACTCCTTGGTTTTAATTACATGTGTCAAATTGTGACTAGCTGGTTTGTTGTTTTCTTGTTGGTTGAAGAGGAACTGGTTGCAACAGATGGCTTCGTAAGCTAGCGTACATAGGTGTGGACAATAGTTTTTCTCTTCAAAGTTTTCAATAACTGGGTTGATTACTTTAACATTTAGGTTTTTAAGTAGGCTATCGCAAATTCATTATAAATCACTTGTGAATCGAGTTTTATAAATTAAAAATGCTGCAACTTGGACTTTTGGCAAATGAAAATGTCTGTCGTCGTGGTCTTGTAGTATTGGCCAACACTAATTCAATAGGCTACATTGCACACTGTAACATGTTAAGTGCTTGGTTAAGAAGTGAACATTCATGTGAATCTGACTTGGTAAGCGAATTGTGGAAAATGGAGTATGGGAGTCTGGAATCCTATGCTGGTGTGACATGTACAGTTTTATTGAAGGAATTAAGTCATCTCTTGTCAGAAATCAAATTAAGAGCATTGTAAGAAAATGGGTTGAAAAAAAGAGGATGCGATATTGACACTTTTGAAGCTAGTGTGTTTTAAGCACGGCAAATATCTGTAAACTGAGGTTAGTAAGTCCATTGTTTCAATTTCGATTTTTTTTTATAGGTTGACTGTTGTAAACTGTAAACTGTTCACTGTAAACTGAACGAACTGTTTGCATGTAATATTAAGTCATGTTGTCCGGAGGACAACTAGTACACCAGTTTCTATGTACAACTGCCAGGGTTTACAATCCAAATACCAAGAGCTTAAATTAATTGTGGCAACTATAAAGCCAACTTTTGAGCTGCTGACGGAAACATGGTTGAACGATAGTATCGTTGATGGGTAAATACAGATGGACAACTATGTGCTGTACAGATGCGACAGGATGGAGCGACTGCATGGTGGTGCTGCGATATATGTTGACAGCAACATCTGTGTGGAGCACATTGACTGTTTCAGATGTGACTTGGCTGAGGGCATTAGCCTCACTCTCAAGCTTTTTGGAGAGCGTACTACAGTTTGTTGTTGCTACCGCAGCGGTTACAACGGAGATGACAGCAGTGCGGATTTAAGGGAATGGGTTACCTCTAAGGTCGAGCATAACTGGATTTGCACTGGTGACTTCAACCTGCCCAAAATCAACTGGACTACTGAAGCCCTCGGGTGTGGAGCTAGTCAGGTCGAACGTGAATTTCTCGACTTTGCTCTCTCAAATAACCTGGGACAGCTCATTGACTTTCCAACGAGAATTGACTAAGGACAACATCCATCCACATTGGACATTGTATTCACCTCTGAACATGTTTACGGCTTTGGACAGAGTTCCCTTCTCTCTTGGAAAGGCTGATCATCAGGGTGTTCTCTGGATGGTTCAGTACTCAACCATCGAGGAACCTTCTTTGCACCCAAAGGGGATCAGCCAAATGGGATGTGAAAAGAAACTTTTTCAAGGCTGACTATGGGGCTATCAACGAGGAGCTGTTGCACATTAAATGGGACTTGATCTACCTCCAGATGCTAACATTACAGAAGACTAGAGGAAGTTCCAGGAACTGGTTCACTTGCTGGTTGTTCTTATGTCCCTGAAAGTGTTTCTAGGTATAGAAACAATCAAAACCTTCCAAAGAACATTTTGGATGCCATTCGACTGAAACGTAAACTTTGGAGAAGATTCACTAAGACCAATCTTTATGAGGACTTCAGCAAATTTAGAGAATAAAGCAATAGGGTCGTGGAACAGCTACGCTCAAATAAGCGGGATCAGCTCCATGACATCATAAAGGACATCAGAGGCAACTGTCGCTAATCTTGTTTACTTGCATGTTTGCTGGGGCCAATGGCCAATCGTAGTCTTGTGTGTCTATTCTTACACAGGTGGACATTATCTATGTCTTGTAATTTAGTTTCCAGTTCCTGCCTCCATAACATTCTAGAATTTTCCATTACCCATAAAACCCTGGCTATTTTGCGGTTGTCATGGGTTACCAAAAGATATTTAAGCAAGGGGGCCAGCATGGTAAAATCAGAAAGCCTTCGGGCCAGCCAACTGGCTGGTCCTCCCTTCGACCCCTGCTAGGTCTCCTAGTTAGGGGTATTTTTGGCTGTTTGGCCTTTAGTAGGCCCAAGTTTGGTTAGGCTCTTTTCCCCCAACCTAAAGTAAGCCTTTTTGGTTAAGCCTCTTCACCCTAACTTAAACCCTAAAGTTCCCCAACCCTTTTCCCACTTTTGGTTCAGTCTAATTTTGGTTTGCTCTCCCACTTTGTTATTTTTCGTCAGCAACCCTAAGAGATTTTTGGTTACCTCAGCAGTAAAAAGGAAGTGAAATCAACCAACATTAGTCTGGTAAACTCACAAGGCTACACCATTCAAGATGGGAAAGAGGTTGCAAATGAGTTCGGCAACAAATTCCAGACGGTCTTTCATGCTAAGGCTGCACCTGTCCTAGTGCATGGGCCACTGTGCGAGATCTGGGTCTCTAAAGCAAAAACGCTTGCTGCACTGAAAAACCTTAACCTCAATAAAGCAAGTGGTCCTGATGGCATCCCAAACAAATTTTTGAAAGAATGTGCACGCTAGCAGAGCCACTGGCTATGCTTCTTTCAAAGTCGTTCAGTCATGGGATGGTACCGCAAGACGGGAAGAGGGCCAACATTACCCCATCTACAAAAAGAAAGGATCTAGGATTTCAGTACTGAACTACCGTTCAGTGAGTCTTCTCCCTTGTGTAAGCAAGATTTGTGAAAGGATCTTCCTGGCAGACCTTAATCAGGAACTTGATGAACTTGGCATCTCTGATGACACTCAACACAGCTTTGTTCCAGGTAGGTCGTGCATGACGAATCACCTTATTGCAAGAAACCACTGGACGAAGGCAGTCGATGAGGGTAAGGCAGTCGACATCTTCTTTGCAGACGTTGAAAAGGTCTTCGATACGGCGGTGCATGGCATCTTTATCTACGACCTGTGCTCCCGCGGGGTTAGTGTTGAAAAGGTTAAATGGATCTCTAGCTTTTTAGAAGACAGAGAGCAGAGAGTTATCGCTAATAGGGAAGCTTCCGAATGGTTCCGTTACTTCTGGCGTGCCACAAGGCTCAGTGCTCGGCCCGAAGCTGTTTGCCCTTTACACAAGTGAATCACATGCAGCACTCTAGGGCGACTGCTACAAGTTTGCAGACGATGTCAAAGATTCTGTACAGATCAACGAAAGGAGCAACGCTAACGTGCTTCAAATTGACATCGATCTTCTCCAATCCTGGTACTATGCCAATAGCATGAGACGTCACCCTGAGAAGAGCTTCGTTATGCATATGGGGCACAAAAACTTAAAGATGCCATATCATCTGGACCATAAGAGACTCAAGGATACTGACCATATCAAGGACCTGGGCGTTATTATGGAGTCTGACCTGTCTGTAAGCAAGCAGTGTGCTGCGGCTGTTGCTAAGGCGAAGCGAATGGCTGGCTTCCTTTCCAGGCATTTACCTAGGCTTTCTCCTGAAAAGTTTGCTAGAGTCCATAAGGTTCTCATCCGGCCACGTGTGGAGTTCTCCAGTGCAGTATGGGCTCCATGGTTACAGCGTGACATTCAGTTGTTAGAGAGCGCGCAGCGACTCGCTTCTTGTGTTCTCATGAAGGATAAGGTGGGCTACGAGGAGCGGCTAAGTCTATCCAGGCTGCCAACTCTGGAACAGAGACGAAAGAGGCGCATGCTAATTGAGTGCTTCAAAATCCTCAAAGGGTCACCACCACTAACTTAAGAAGGAACTCCCTCAAGCTACACAAGCCACACAGTAGGCTTAATGTGCGGAAACACTTTTTCTCTGTTGCCGTTATTGATGAGTGGAACAATCTTCCAGACGACCTGTGCAAGGCCAGGTCAATTAATTGCTTCAAGGCAATGTTGGACAGGCACATGTCGCAGCATTAACTCCCCCACGGAGCATGGCTACAAATCGCAGCCTTTGCCATTTTCTAAACTAAACTAAACTAAACTAAACTAATTATGGGAGCGGAGGGTATCATGTGGCTTCCCCAGTTCCCAACCGAGTTTCCCCTGTTCCCCCTGATCCTTGTGTGTGAGATCCATACAAGGTGCTTGAGGCAAGTAGGGGAAAAGTCTATTTGACGAACACACAGTAGAACGGTCGGTCGAACGGACAGACAAACTTAGGGTGCCCAAGCCACCCGAGAGCACGTAAATTCCATAAAAATCTGCACACCTCGCACTACCCAACCTCACTCCTCCTCCCCCCCCCCCACGGACATGAAAAAATCGTTGAAAATGACATCACTTCCTGTCACGTGAACCCATGAAAACGAGGAAATGACGTCATTTTCCAAGATGGTAACCCCATGGAATCCGAAAGTGATGTCATATTCCAAGAAGGCGACCCCCACGGTAACCGAAAGTGACGTCATTTTCCAAGATGGCGACCCCCACGGTAACTGGAAGTGACGTCATTTTCCAAGATGGCTGCACCCATGAAACCCAGAAGTGACGTCATTTTCCAAGATGGTGACCCCCACGAACACCAGAAGTGACGTCATTTTCCAAGATAGCGGTCCATGAAAACCGGAAGTGGCGTCATTTTCCAAGATGGCGGTCCATGCAAACCGGAAGTGACACGATTTTCCAAGATGCGTGCATAATTTTCCCTAAAGACATTCTTAGGAGTAAAACAGTGATGAAAGTGCGTAATTTTCCATCTAAACACACTCTTAGCAGCAAAAACATGCTGAATGTGCATAATTTTCCATTTAAATACACTCTTAGTAGTAAAAAAGTGCTGAAGTGCGTAATTTTCCTTCTAAAGACGTTCTTAGCAGTTGAAAAGAAGCTGCTCAGTACTATGTGGGGATTTTCAAAGGTCGCCAAGGTCACGGGTCAAGGTCGCAGGTAATCACCGACTCACACCTTTAACCGAAACCACATAAATTCTATCCCATCAGACCATGTAAATTCTACTAAATTCCGCGTAAAATCTACGTTCGCCCCGGGGACTCGTCCTTTACATCTCATGCCACCTCGAATGGCAGGAAAGGACCTTAACCTTAATGTGATCTCGCCCCGCCCGCGGGTGTCGCGCTCTCTACGGTAAGTTCATCACAATTTCACACCACCTCATCCTCATGGCAACACAGATTCTCTCCATGAGCTCTCGTCCCTCAACCTAGTTCTCAAGTTTGAATGTTTGCTACGCGTTCTTTCATGGCAATGTGTAAAAAAAAAATTTTTTTTAATAATTATGTTGCTACCCAACAAAACAACATTGTGTTAAAATCAAGCAACCACACAAAATTCCCAAATGGGTGAGGTTTCGGCGTATATTCCTCTGTTCATCGGCATTTATAATATCTCTCTCCTCCAACTCTGCTAGAATTTCCGTGATCATCTTCAGCGCCCAATGTTGATGCGCACAAGAGTCGCAGCCTGTCCACCGTTTTGTTCGGTTCTGCATAATCTTCCGACGTAGCTTCCGACTCAGATCCATCAGTCCACGATTCGACGTAATCTTCTTCAGACTCTGCTTCATCCGTTACATCGGGTTCTTTATGGAGACCTGAACCACTTTTCTCCTTCTTCATATACTCCCAGATTAGCTTGATAACGTTTACGTACTTGTATTTGATTTTGGCATTTCCGGGTAGGGATTGTTGTACCGTTATATGACATTACTGTCTTTCAGAATCGATGCGTATGAAGCCAAGACATCAAGCTCGTACGTCTCGTATTGCATGTATTTTTTAGTTACCAAACTCCACAGCTGATTCCGCCCACAGTACTGCTTTCCTGCCAACACTATGTCGTTATCAATTATTTTCACAGTTTTATTCCCGATCGTGATATCTTCTTTATCGATATTGTACTGTAATCCAAACACATAATCATTATCTTTTGGCATTTGGAAAAAATGTGCAAATAATACTTTGGCATCTCACCCAACTTTGAAAAGCCCCTCCAATGACTGAAACGTGTCCCAATGAGGTGAAATCTGTCTATTTGTATTAGAAGGTGTATAGAATAATGGAGAGGGTTTTGATCTAGTGGGAGTACTTATGTTGGACGATTCAGATCCATTGTGAGTGGTCGTAACACGGTGTCTTTTCTCTTCATCGTCTGAGGACTGTGTGTCACTTTGTTCGTTTGCATCATTCATGTCATCATCACTCTCCTCCTCGTATTTTCATTTTTTATTCGGGGGTTCCCAACTTCTTTGTCATCACAATTCACGAAGGATTTAGCTAAACTTTTTAACGGTTCAATAAAGGGTTTGAACAGTTCTTGAAGATATTCTCCATCGGATTGGTTATCTCTTTTCGTAGCAAAATTTTTTTATCAGTTTCTTTCTAAGATCGCCACATTTACATTTATTCTCCATATTTTATCTACTGTTAGTAGCCCGAGGTCAACTTTTTTCCTTAAGAGCAAAGGGAAGGTTTCTCGTTGTATATAGTTTCAATTCTGATATATTCCACATATTAAAGGGAAGGTAGACATAGCTCGTGGGAACCCATCCGAACACTAATGTTGAATCTAATGGGAACCTTCAAAATAGGAATTGTGAACGTGTTACAAATGGTTTAAAGATGTTTAGATGTTTGCAACAGGATCCAGAAACGTTTATTCTAGGAACATGGAGAGAATGTGCAAACATAAACACGGAACGCATCTAAACGTTTTTACAGATTTTAGATGTTCCCCTCCCGTTCTCCATTCGTTTATTGAACGTTTCACGTTATGTTTAATGATCAGGTTGTGGGTTGGTTCGATGGTGACACGGCCCAGGTGAGGTTGGAGTAATGAAGATGCACGCCTAAGGTTGGTGCGGACTAATGTTGAGTCCCCCCCCCCCCCCCCCCACCCCGGGGGGGGGGGGGGAGGCGAGATCGCGCATTCACAAAGGGAGGTTGACATCACTTCCTTCGATTAGAGGTGGCATGAGGTGTAAAGGACGAGTCCCTGGGGCGAATATAGATTTTACGCAGAATTTATTATGATTTTAAATGGTCTGATGGGATAGAATTTACGTGGTTTGGGTTGAGGGTGTGAGTTGGTGATTACCTGCGACCTAGATCCGTGACCTTGGTGACCTTTGAAACTCCCCACATAGCAGTGATCAGCTTCTTTTCAACTGCTAAGAGTGT
The DNA here is from genome assembly GCA_023313725.1 of Lithobius niger. Taxonomy (NCBI): domain Eukaryota; kingdom Metazoa; phylum Arthropoda; class Chilopoda; order Lithobiomorpha; family Lithobiidae; genus Lithobius; species Lithobius niger. The sequence goes on from JAHWFP010228593.1 coordinate 32,391, forward strand.
CTTTAGAAGGAAAATTATGCACTTCAGCACTCTTTTACTGCTAAGAAAGTGTTTAGATGAAAAATAATGCACTTTCAGCATTTTTCTACTGCTAAGAGTGTGTTTAAATGCAAAATTATGCACTTTCATTACTATTTTACTGCGAAGAATGTCTTTAGATGGAAAATTATGCAGTTTCAGGACTTTTTTTACTGCTAAGAGTGTGTTCAGATGGAAAATTATGCAGTTTCATCACTGTTTTACTACTAAGTATGTCTAAGTATGGGTGCACGGGTAGCTGCGAGCACTGGGGCATCAGATTCGATAGGCGTCCTGGTCCCAGCTGTACATCTCTGGCTTCCTACCGACCCGGGTTCGATCCTGGGAAGGGAAATGTATATGTACGGGTTTTTCTCCGGTTGTTTCCCACCCGTTGTACGAGGGTTTCCTCCGGGTACTCCGGTTTCCTCCCTCCTGCGGCAAAAAACAACTGTTTACGATGGTGGTTCCTTCCACTTAACATCTGCCACTTGGGCCTCCAAAAAGCTGTATAGCTTATTGGCCGACAACGTCTATTCTATTCTATTCTTTAGAGGGAAAATTATGCACGCATCTTGGAAGATCATGTCACTTCCGGTTTTTCATGGGGGGGCCCGCCATCTTGGAAAATGACGCCACTTCCGGTCTTCATGAACCACCATCTTGGAAAATGACATTACTTCTGGTTTTCGTGGGGGTCAGAATCTTGGAAAATGACGTCACTTCTGGTTTTCATGGGTGCCACCATCTTGCAAAATGACGTCACTTTCTGTTTCCGTGGGGTCGCCATCTTGGAAAAGGACGTCATTTCCGTTTTTCATGGGATCACGTGACAGGAAGTGACGTCATTTTGGACGATTTTTTCGTCTCTGTGAGGGGGGGGGGGAGAGGGGGGAGGTTGGGTAGTGTGAGGTGTGTAGATTTTTCAGGACTTTACGTGCCCTCGGGTGGGTTGGTCACCCTAAGTTTGTCCTCTGACTGTGTGTTCCGTCAAATAGACTTTCCTCCTACTGAGGCATTCCCGCCAATAGAGTCAGAGTGGGCAGACATGGAGCAGCCAACTCAGCAGGAACTGGGCCATTACTGGGAGAAGGGTGAGCAAGATGACTAGTCCCAATCCCAGGCAGTGTGATGTAGATGACGAGTGATCAGCATTAAATCCAATTATTCGTGGTAAGGAGTGACTTGAGTGAAATTATTGGCCTCGATCTGTGTGAGAGAAAGAACTCCAGTGGCAGTTGAGCCTCAACCTGCCACAGAATATCCAGCTTTGAGTTAATTAGTGTGTTAATAGTTTAATTCAGTTTAATAAGCCCTAAACTACCGATATATCGTATCGGATCGGCACGATGTCTGCACGTTGTACCATCCGAACTTTATTATTAAAGTAATCAAAGCTTTCATTAATTAATAGCATTGTCCATTCGACCATTAGCCTAATTAATTAACATGATTTACTCATAAGGAGTAAGTTATAATAAGCACACCTAGTCTAAACTCCCAGTTTAGCCTAGTGCACTTTAGCCAGAAGCCAAGTGATGAGTTATCCAGATTCGACTTATAACTCAGTGGTTGTAGACCAGCTCAGAACCCTCTAGTCAGCACCTGTTCACATTGGCTAGATCCAGTTCCAACCAGCCCAGTAGGGGCAATCCCAGACTTGCTCAGGAGTAAGTCTGGACATGTTCAGTCAAACTTACCACAGGATCAGTTAGCCCTCTGTGGTATATACACAAGCCCCCAGCAGAATAAAATGTGATTATTTCCCTGTCCCAACATTTCCCTAATTACCAGTGCTTCCCTTTATTTCTTGCTGAAAATGTTGGTAGGCATTTCTAACCTAAGTGGAGTTGCGAATTTGTTGCTGTCTCTTGGATTGTTCGACCCTTTAATTCCCTTATGACTGTTTGTGATAACAATTCACAACGTTTGTTCATTGAATGATGATGCTATTGTGATGTGCATTGTACCTTCCCAACTATTGTAGAACTCTTTTCTTCCTTGCTCAAGCTCTCTCTCCCTGATTTACTCAGCGTTTTTTTTTTTTGGGGGGGGGGGGGGGGGGGTGGTGTGTTGAACTTTCGTAACGGAAGTATAGGTTATCGCCTGCTTCCCTAGTGCAAAGAACTAACAATCGCTCGGGGCTGCGACGATACAGATGTAGCTACACCACTATGAAAAAAGGCTGCCCGGGGCTGAGAACTAGTTTACATTTTTTGTTTACTTGTGGATAGTTCGTTTCCATTTAAATGTCGGATGTACCGACAAGGGTGCCGAAGAACAGCAAAAAAAAAAAAGAGAGAGAGGGGTGGGGCTTTTTCTGAGGACCTTTTTTTCGTTTTGGGACGTGCCTTACTTTGGCCTAATCAGTGTTGCGGATCCTCGAAAAAGCCTTTGTTTAAACGTTTTTGAATATGTTTTAATGGCTTTTCTTCATGATTCTGTCTATTAAAAGGGCCAGAAAGCAAAGGAAAGGGGCAAAGAGGGGGGGGGGGGGGGACTTTAGCCCCAATGTACGGGAACCATTGCGCACCAACTTCTGATACAACCATCCCCCAACATTGTATTCCATACTCTCTTCTGAAATATCTCCATCAATCGACAAATGAAACAAATCTTCAAATATCAATTCTGAAGACATAATAGAACATTATATGCAAAAGAAAATGTTTTTTTTTCTTTCTGCCTTGCATTGTTGGACTCCTCCATGCACTATATCATTATTGACGTCTCGTGCTTCTTTATTGTCGGGCAAAGATGCAGACATCAGTAGATAAATAAGTTATCGCCTGCTTCCTTCATGCAACGAACTAACAATCCCTCGGGCCTGCGGCCCTGGATATTGTTAGTTCTCAGCACTCGGGAAGCAGGCGATAACCTATACTGCCGTTATGAAAGTTCAACCCCCCCAAAAAAACACAGAGTTAATCGAGGAGAGCGAGCTTAAGCAAGGAAGCATTGGACAGCCCTCTTACATTGTTGTGTAGCTACATCTGTGTTGTAATCGAGTGCTGAGAACTAGTTCTAGAACGAGTTCTCAGCACCAGGCAGCCTTCTTTCATTGTTGTGTAGCTACACGCTGTATTGTAATTGAGTGCTGAGAACTGGTTCAGAATGGACTAGTTCTCAGGTCTCGTTCATTGTTGTGGTCCTGCATCCTTGTATTGTTACAAGAGGGCTGAGATGCAAATATTGGTATATGAATGAGTTTTCCGTCTCTCCTGTAGCCAATGGTTAGGCCCTGTTAGGCCCTGTTAGGCCCTATTACCATGTTTTTAGGCCCGAGTTAGGACTTGGCCTCAATGATGGACTTGGCTGCTAGACTTGTGACGTTTTTCCTTTCAAGAGCCTTTGATGGTTAAAGGATGAACATTAATTATCAAGCACGTCTGATGTTTTCACTGTGCAGTCTGCCACGAGTTTTATCCTTCCAGGAGTTGTCACCCAAGTAGATGAGTGTTCCATCACCAGATGTAAGTCTATACCTTGTATGCCGTTCATCTTACAGTATGGTCCCCGCCATAATTATTCGGAGAGAGTGAGCTGGAGTCAGAGTAAGAAGAGTTCATTCCCCCACGAAAGAGAAAGTCAGAGAGTCATAAAGAAAGTCGTAATGAAGGACCAAAATCCCCTGGTTGGCGAGATCTAGTTTAGACGGCCTCTAACAAAAGGAGTGATGTGCAAGGTGCACATCGGGTTCCATGGCTCCTTTAATGCCAGTTGTCACCTGACGTGGGATCGGAAGTCCATGCTCGGGCTACCCCTCCTCTGAAAATAGACTTGGATTCCAATTCTGACACTGAGAGGCTACCATACACTGAGCACCTTTGACCCAGGAACCCTGATGCAGAAGTTAAGTAGAACTGAACATAGACTTAGACTAGTACTTAGATTAGTCAGACTTAGATATTGGACTTAGAATAGTCAGAGTAGTTGTTGAATACTAGAACTTATGCCTAACACTGGCAAGGACGTATTAGCATCATCAGTAGTGCAGAGCCCCAGCCCCTTTAAGTTAAGAGTGCTTAAATTAGGATTGAGAGAGGGAGTTTGCTAAACCCCACTAACACTAACCGATTTGACTTGAATAAAGACACGTTCGTTAAGCCTAACCTTACTTGTATGCCGATTGTGATTATTGTAAAGCTGCAGTTGTTAGATATTGCTGGTTGTTAGAGTTGCCGGCCGGTGTTGAGCTAGAACTCGCACAACATAAATCATCAGTAAACGCAGTATAGCTGCTTTATGATAGGTTTACAATGGTGTCAGAATTATGATTCTTCATAAATCCCATGCCCTCGTTTCGAAAAAAAAAAAGTAGCATAGATCACATATCGGCCGAACAAGGAGAGAATTTGAGTCAAGAAAATAGTAACGTGATAAAAATTTTAGAGTATTTCTCGTTAAAAAAGCGAAAACCTTTTTCACGGTCGAGAATCGTAGCTAAATTCACGATGGGGCTAGAATAATTTTCGCTAACTTGTAAACCTGTCTAGATTTTGATAAGTTTTGACGAGAATCAAATGAAAATCGGACCTGTAACTGATCCAGTAAGAATGAGAAAGCAAAAATAAATAGGCTAGCCTACACGAGAAATCCACACATTCAGTTTTAATGGCAACACGAATTTAGGACCAAATTAAGACTAAAACTAAGAACAATACTCCTAGGAAAGATTTAAACAGGATCTCTGTTAAAAGGACAAGTTTGAAACGCTTCACTAGAGGTAGGGCTCTCAGAAAAACCATATGATTATTAGAAAATATGAACTGTGAAATAGTCGCACAATTAGCGAACAAGTCTTTAGTTCGGCAAAGACGGATACAAATCCGAGTGCCATCTGCCGCTGCGCAAAACACGGCAGCTAGCTGAGCGCATTCACGTAGCAGAAACACGGCTTCACGCCGTAGGTCAAGTAGCTTACCTCGTAATAATTTTGGAACTCATTCTATCACTCATTCAAGTAGTTGGTCACGTTGTTCTTCACAGAGTCATTAACCCAGTATTGATGGGAACAATCATGTTAATTCTAGAAATAATCCACCACGTAACACGAGTCAACAATCTGTTGACAGAAACCACAGTTTAGACAAAACAATGACTTTCACGAGACAAATTCCCACTCTCGTAGCTTAAACGCATGCATTCCTTTAGACCATTACACAACAAATTCATTCTTCCACCCCTCCTCGACAAATACCTATTCTTAGGGGAAAGCCCAACCCTTTCAGAAGGAAGCGAGTTGTCTAGGATTATTTCCGGATGCCTCCAGCAGGCAAACGATAGTCACGCTGCAATGTTAAAAGAAATAGTGAATAATTTAAGACCAACACAGCCTAACAATGATCGACAAAATTACGACAAAAATAATGCAAGAATGTGGGATGACGTCTGCTCCGCGAAAGAGTTTGACAACCTTTTCAGGAGAGGTAGGCAGTGATATTTTCACCTTCCTACTTTTAACAGACAATTTAAGAAAAATTGATCCAACCTTACCAGATTAATGACCGCAGTGACAAATAAACACACAGGCCGAGCAGCTAGATTTGTTGCAACTAGCCTATCTGTAATAAACCACTCAAACTGGGCATCATTTAAAGCTTTACTAGTCGAAAGATTTGGAGCAGGTGGACAGGAAGTAACTCTAACGAAATTCCACAAAGCTAAAATGCAAAAAGGCGACGATATAGAATTTTTTGCAGACAGATTAGAAATTAGGCAGCAGAAATCTGAATGATAAAACCAGAAGATAGCGAACTCAAACAAATTATTAAAGAAAGATCTAGAGACGAAGGCTTACGTTGCACTTTTCAGTCAGCTATGCCAGATATTTTAGAAAATCATTTAGTGACTATTCGTCCTAAAACTTGGGAAGAAATGTTACACCAAACGCTGAAATGAAAACAGAATTGAGCGAACGCAGCGAGATAAGATTTCACGCAAAGTTCAAATGTTGAAAAAAGCTTTCGCCACTCGATAAAAATACAACAGTCGCATCAACCGACTTAAACGTGTTATGCAGGAACTCGAACGTAAAACTAAAGAAGTCAAAACCTTCAAACTGAAGGCAGCAGTAAATGAAGCTAAGAGTTAGCACAGTTAGCACTAAAAAGGAGGAAACTCGCTCCTGCTACCGATGCTTTGGCCAAACACATATCAGTAAAGACTGCAGAATTCCCTAAAACAGACTAAAAATAGTCCGAAATACAAATGCTAGAAAGCTAGAAGCTTAAGGAAAACCCGATTCCACGCAGGCAAAATAGAGGAAACCAGAACCCATGATATAATAACCAAGATTATAGGAATAATTTGCAGCTGAATTTAAGACAGTACAGTCAGCAGTGATAGAGATATTACGGAGGCGACTAAAACACGAATTTTACACGGCCTAGTAATTCTCAAGGAACGGAACAAAAAAACGCCCAGCAGCCAAAAAAACTAATTGATAGTTCAAAGAGTAACTGGTACTTTGAGCATGCCGGATATTCAAAGGTAGGCAGTATTCCCACTTGTACTACAAATATCGAAAATCCTGACAAAATCGTAACACAGCCACTCACCTAAAGAAGAGGCAAATGTTTTATTTAAAAATAAAAATATGCACTCGACAATCGACGCAGATGGCCTACTGCTCTATTTGTCCTCGAAAGTAGATTGGTATCAGCAGAAATTAGCTTTAAGCAATCGAAAGTTGACATTGCCTAGATTAGCATCATATTTTGGTTCAATTCCGGATAAATACATAGCACCTACGTTGGAATAGAATTCCAATTTGCAGCATGTTTTCACAAAAATGTTGGCCGATATAAATATAGCATATGAACTGACTTGTGATTTCAGTGATTCTCACGCTTTTCGAAAACGGAATAGACGCGACTAACTTCCACTCGGAATTGTCAAAAATTAAAACAAACAACCCGATTGTATTAGAATTGATAGGCTAAGACAGTACAGTAGAATTTCGTAGCATTTCATACTCCACTGAGAGAAAAGCTCATTTGATTTCATCAGGAGAAGCAATAAAAAATATCGTCTTAAAATCAAGCAGAATGGAACGTTCGTATCCCACGGATTGCTTCAGTAACAGCACCTATAATTGGCCTAGTTTATTGGGACAGTAAATTGAACCCTGAAGACATATCAGCTGAAAAGCATCAAAAGCGTCAAGCAAAATGAGCAGCAATGCTTTCAGCCAAAAGCAAGCAACCTACCAAAATAGCGCCTCACCAACTCCATCTAGCGGCAGAAATAGACACTATAGGTCTTATTGAAAAGTTAGGTTATGGCAGGTTACAGAGCTAAATCAGGACACTCTAGGCCACACTTGATATTTAATTTTGGACGTATTAGCAAGCTAGCGCTTCTAGATTCTGGCAGTGGAGTTTCATTACTCAGGGAATCCACAGTACATGAATTGTTACATGAGCCAAAAATAAAGTGCACCGAAACTTTAGCACCTACCCCAGTTGATTTATTAGGATTTATCAGCAAATGCGGTTTCACAAGAAAGCAGCAATTTAGAATCGTCCCGATAACAGTTTTGACAGACTACACGTTTTATTAGGTTATGATTTCCTGTCAAAATAACCAGAAATGGTTAAGTTCAATTGCTTCGAGCATATATTAGAAATAGGAGAGCTCAAGCTGTATGCCTCCCCTTATGATGCTTGGTAAACACACGAACGAAATAGAAAAATAATTAATTTCGAGAAATATCTAGTAGTACATGAGCACACTGCACCAATTAATATTGCATCAGATGAAGCAACAGAAGAAAACCCATAATCTCAATGGAATGCCACACCTTACAAATATCACGAGGAAATACCAGTTTCCATGTTTAAAGACATTGTTCTGCCAGACAATAGGGAGACAAGGTTAACAGCAACTTCGCACATAAGCTACCCAGAAATTCAAAGTGGAGTTTTTATTCCACAATGCGACAGCAATTTCCCGATTTGTTAAACCAGATGTTTACTTAACACATCACCAACATGCTTAACACCAATTGTGATTATTAACACATCTGGTGAAGACATTTACACCCCTTCAGGGACAATTCTTCACCATTACACGACAGCAATAATCGAATCACACTGAAAACAAAGAAACACCTTTAAACGTTTAAGACATGGTAAACCCCTCCGAACTAAGCCAAACCTGCATCAGTACAGCTGATACGATCGTGAATGACATAGAGCCCAGTGAGATAGCTCAACACCATCGCAAAACTGAGGCTAGCTCATGAACACCCTCAATAGCAACTCAAGACAAAGCCATGCCAGTCAAGCACTCAATGCCAAGAGCCCATCGAGATACCGCATCCAAACGCTGGTACCGGCGTCAACTCAATCCATTCACCAAGGCCACCTACCAGAAAAATCCAGGGCAGAGTTAGACGAAGAATGGAATAACTTAAAAATTAAATTCTCATTGCCAGATTTAGACGAACACGAACGAGTTGAATTCCCATACATCAAGATGGTTTCAGTAACTGCCGGGGAAAAGGCAAGTCTCCCTTGCAGAAAGCTAATTTTTTCAGTTTTATAATAAACGAAGTAGGCCGCCGACGTGGCAAAGATGGAATCGAAGCTACAGAAATCTTTCCACCACCTAAAAACGTAAAAGAAGTCGGAATGTGCAACCTTTTCAAGAGACACATTCTTAACTTTTAAGCGCTCTCAGCGAGCCTTATCAAACTCATGAAAAAGAACGTCAAGTTTCTGTGGGAGCAGACGATGCATTCAAAGGCCTAAAGCAAGCTATGGTACATGGTACATGGTACCCTGCGACGCCCCGATTTTTCCGAGCACTTCTATGTTGAAGCAGACGGCAGTTATGTATTGTTAAAAGGTTGCCTCACACAGTCACATGATGGTATAACCTACCTCGTAGACTGAAGAAAAGAAGGAAGCACAACTGTAAAAGAAATTTTCGCCACAGTACATGTGATCGAAACGTTTCATACATATTTAATCGGGAGAACCGTTTTCCTTTCAATCAACTACATGGTGATGATTTATTTATATAACAGCAATGCGTTATCCCCTGAATTAGAATGCATCCTAGAAAGTGTGGATTTATTAGTCCACAAATAACCCACACAGCGTCCGAGTAAATGTCAACCCATTCATTTAAGGGCATAGACATATTAAGCAGTTTATACAAATGCAAGTTTTAAGTTTCAAGTCTTTTACATTTACCAGATACAATAATTTTCACATGCTCTGTGTGCTGCAAGGAGCCTTCGCGAAGTGAGGCCTAACGCCACACCGGAACTGGAAGTGCCTGGCAAGAGCAATCGATCAGCCTGGGAAATTACCGAGTGGAAATGCTTAAAGTCATCTGCACATTCCAGAAGTGAATGGTCGCTCTGTCCAAAAACATTCCTTTACAAAAAGAACTAATAATATCTTTATTATGAAATGTTTCTTACAAATAGGCCTAGCCTACAACAAAGTTTGTGTGACAAGAATCACTAGATTATTAGAAATGGTAGTAATAATAAACCAACAGAAAAGATCAGAGAATATGATTTTGTCATTCAGCATCGTCTAGATAAAACTTTTGCCAGTTTGTAATGTACTATCACGCATAGAACTGCTAGTTTGCGTTCTAGACTAACAATTCCCAGATTGGACTTAAAGCCAAATAGTAGCGGAACAGAGAGCAGATGATTACTGCAGTAAAATTTTTGAAAATATAATAATAATAATAATAAACTTTATTTCATCCAGTTGAGGATATACAACAGCACAAAAAAATACAAAAAAACACAGAACAACACACTTTTGACAAACTATAAAAGACAAGGGAGCCCGGTATCCTGTACTCTACTCCATGACGTAGAAAGTAAGGCGAAATCGATGTAGCACTACAAAAAATATAAAAAATCCAAATATAAAAAATCAGGACTCTGCAGACATTATTGATGCCAGTAATAAGCGTTTTGTAAAGATTTTGATGGCATGCTACACCGAGTATGGACTAAGGATCCTTCACAAGGCCCCAAATCATTAGAAATTTTTTACATTTATGACTACCATGCCTCACCCTCAGCAGCGCACCGAAATTAAGCACTCTGAAATTAATACAGCTTCACTGCTTTTGGCCTACCATGGTCCACGATATTGATTATTACGTAAAGACAAGCCGTATTTGTCAGCAGTACAACCGACCTAACAAACCTTATAAAGCAACCTTGAGAGCTTACAAGCCACTGCAAAGACCAGGCGAAAGTTGGTCTATGATTTGACTGGAAAATTAAACACTGGCAGACGAAATAACCTTTATATCATGATGCCAGTTGATGATTTCTCATGTTTCGTAATTCCATTTGTCATACCGAATAAACGAGCAGAAACCATTGCACACAAGCTATACACGAAGCTTTTCACACAATTTAGTCCATGAAGAACCATAAGAATCGGCATGGGTATAGAATTCGCTAATGAGGTATGCGCAGCATTAAACACTTTATGTAATGTAAAGCAAGTAAATTTCACTCCAAATACCTTTTGGGTAGGAGGCAGCGTCGAGATTTGCAACAACTCAATACAAGCAGTTTTGCGAAAAATGGTAGAAAATGACCCACATTCTTGGGATGACGGATTGTCAGCAGCAGCTGTAGCTCTTGAATTCTACACCTTATAGTGCTACATCGATTTCGCTTTACTTTCTACATCATGGAGTAGAGTACAGGATACCGGGCTCCCTTGTCTTTGAACCTGTAAGAAAAGTCTATAATAGTGACGACATTATCGTCTGATTGGAAACTAGACTCCAAAATGCATTTGAAGTGGTGTGTAAGCTAAATGCAATTGCGATTCAGAAGGAGCAGAATTTCTATAATAAAGCCGCATGCCCTTACAGTTTCGTAACTGACCCCTACATACTAATTAAATAATTTGTAAAATTACAAGAGATTACTGATAAATTGCAGAAAGTTTGGTGTGGGCCATGCAGAATAGTAGAATTTATAAATCCCGTAATTTTACAAGCAGTACACTATTTGGATCCATTCAAAATGGTACAAATTCATACGAATCATTGTAGATCATTTTTCCTACGATCAAGAAATACGATTCAGCCTTTTAACATGCCAGACTACCTAGAATTATAAAACTTAGGAATGGTAGTTTAAATGAAGCCGAGCAGCAATTGCGCGATTTCATTACATGATTGCATACGGACCCGAGCGATCACAAATCCGAAATACAACCACCTAGTTCAACCCCAGTCAGTGGCGACATCCAGCGAGAGCATTTGCAACCGTTTCTCAAAGACGAGAATAAACGTTAAACGTAAACATTGCAATCCATGCGTGTCTGAGCTCATGCAGAAGCGAATATGCTTAGAGCAGCAGAAATACGAAGATAAACACAAACTGAGACCAACTCTTGGTTATTTTACATGTTCTAGTACAAATACTCCCGAAATCAGGTGCATTTAAACGGGCTAATAACGTCAATCCAGTACTGTTTACAGCCAACGGCACGAAGTAATACCTAACTTACCGTTGATACCCTGAAAGAAAAACTGTATAAATGCTCGTCGGATGATCTTGCTTGTAAAAATCACGGCAGCAATCGAATAAAGCTGAAAAATCTGAATTATGCTTACCGTACAAATTATGTGCCCGATCTATGTATTTTTTTTTCAATAAAAACAAGAGTTTCGTGCACGAATTCTGCTACACTACAGCAAGAAACGTGTTAAATACAAAGTTGAGGTTCAGAACGCTAACCTGCACAGGTCACAATCATAGTAGCCTTAGCGCAGCACGATAAACTGCTAATAGTAATGAATAAAAAAAATTTCAGTAATCCATACTGAATGGACAGGGTCTCCTGCATCTGTCAATTTAACAAAAAGTTACAATAATATCTTAGACATTAGTTGAATACCAGTATTCTTGATCCGGATGAAAAATTCCGTGCACAGTTATACGAGCCACCAAACTCAGTTGCGGAATCCAGATTTAAAAAATCCGATAAACCCAATTTTCAAATTCGATGACGTAACGTTGAAACTCATTAATAATACTAAACTGTAAGGCTTTACTACTTTTCCGAGTTTAAATAGTAAACAAAGTAAGATCCCGATATGTATTTAGCCTTACATAAATTAGGTTGCCCAAATGGCAACTTATCCTAATCTACCCTGGAGTTCGTCATCGTTTCCATCTTCCGCAGTACATTGCATGTCAATTGTGCAATAAGTCTGTCCTCCTTTTCGGTGTTTTTCAATTTTTGCAGGAGGTACAGATCTATGATAGGATCTAGATTAGGAGTTTGATTAATATCTCTGTAATGTGTGGTGCAGTGGCAACCCAGACCACTGCACTGTGACTGAGGCTGGTGCTAATGACCTAGCTGTCAATGCACCATGAAGCCTCAATCTCCCCAAGGGTAAAAAGTGAAGTATTTAATGGCTCTACACAAGTATATATAACTTTACAGGTGGTCACATGATAATCACTGATTGGCTACAAATTCAATGGATAACTGACAGGAGCACAATAGGGAATGAATCAAATGAAAGCATATATAAGTACCAAGCTTTACACATCAACAACTGTGTACAGGAAAGGTCCACACTATATACTAGTACATCCCTATGCCCCCTATTAATGGATTTAGGTCGTTTATATAAATCTACAGGCATAATTTATCCATTAATCACAAATGCACAGTTACTGCAATCTTGATCCTTCATACAACCTTGAAACTGCTTAATTGCATTACTGTAATTTCTGAAAACTAGTTCTACTGATTTTATTTTCATTTTGAGCAAACTTATTAACTGGTCGGTCTCCAAAGATTGTTTACTAAAGTTGACATACTTCAGAACCAATGCTGGATTTACGTTGCATTTGTGTAGGTGCAGTTTGGGACACTGAGGCCCCCCCCCCCCACCACACAAAAAAATCTGACTACAAAATAAAAAAAGGACGTGTAATTATTTCTATTTACCATGCAGAAACAAACCCGGCTCATGTGAATGTCGCATTTTCTTTTTATGAGACTTCAACGCCGCAAAGTTGTCAGTTATATCGCTGAAATACAAGTATCGAATGATGTGCTATTCAACTAACATGACGGCAAGCGTTCAGGCCTTTTTCAGGGTATCATTCTACACGGAAAAGAAGGAAACCTGGAAAATTCGTGGAAAAATCCTAGGAATTTGCTGAAATCGTAATTTCTACATTTTCCGGAAGCATTTCTGATAAAGCAAAAGCTCCTTAGTCAAGCGTGGATGTATGTCAAAACAGCGCAGAAATAACAGCGCGCGACAAAACAGCGTTGTCAAAACAGCTTGCGACAAAACACCGCAATGACAAAATAGCGCACGACAAAACAGCGTGACGACAAAATAGTGCAAAATGTTGTTTTAAAGCGATGATATTCTCTTTCTCTCCCCCCCCCCCTCTCCATGACGGATATTAGTCTTGGGAAGTGGACGTGGTTTCTGACGGATTTTCCTTCTAAGACGCGGGAGATGTAAGAAGTTCAGCCGCCTTCCTCGACTTTCCCTACTGTTTTTACCGTATCTTTGATTTGAATGTTTTTGGACATGGACACCCCCAATTCGAAATTGCCGGCAATTAATGTTTCTGGTCACCCGTATGGGAAAAAAAAGAGCCCAGTGGTCTGGCTAAATTTTGGCATTCGCAAAGTTTTAGCAGTAGTGTCCCTTAAGAGGTGGGTTGGGGTGGGTGGGTGGGTCGGGGGGGGGGGGGTAGTGTTCCATGCTGATCCTGAAGTAAAAATGGATTGTTTTTATTTTTATCTACAGCTTGTAATTAAATATAATTTTTAGGCCTAAATAAATAAGAGAAATTACCCACAGCTTTCAGTTAAAGGTCTGATTTTATTTTTTCCCAGTATGTTGATTTTACTTAGTTGTATGTGTGGTGTGTGTGTGTGTATGTGTAGGGGGGGGGGGTTACCATGCTGATCCTGAAGTTTTGTTTTTTGATAGTAAATAGGAGGCAGGGGTAGTCAGAGCGTGGTTGGGATCAGCGGCCTCCCATCATCGCCACCTAACCTAATTCCTATCGGAGGTCCAAGTGAATCTTGATACCCAGTCCGTGAAGCGCTACCTTAAATAGTTACCTAAAATGCATAGAAAGGAGGGCAAAAACTATATTGGACGCACGTCTTTATGTTTATTGTCTGTTGGCAGGTTAACACTCTTAGCTTTTGTCGGATAGACGGACTGATAATAACTCAATAATAACAGGACCAACACGGGGGAATATTAAGTTTACCAGGCTTTGTACTAAATTGCCGTTTGATCAACATTTACCAAGTAACTGGCGTAGAAAACATCTACCGGGTTTCATAGGCTTACCAAAGTCTTGAACTATGGGTTACCAGGGACGAAGGACCTTTAAGGGTACATACCAAGCCTGTAATAACGGACTTTCGCCTCCCGGGCACGATTA
>JAHWFP010228593.1:47257-64886 GCA_023313725.1 Lithobius niger
ACATACCAAGCCTGTAATAACGGACTTTCGCCTCCCGGGCACGATTAAACACATGTTGAGGGTTGGCGCAGTACATCGTCCTTGCTTGGGAAACAACACTTTGAGTTTCTTCTAACCTAAGAAGCTTAAAAAGCCATAGAAAAAACTTAACCGCCATCCGACACAAGTATCAGGGGAGAACGTTAAGACAATAAAAGGGCACGGACATGTATATGATTGTTAGTGGGAGGATGTCTAAAATAATGGGTACAAGGCAATTGTTTCAAAGTATTTGTGTTATGTCTAAGGGGAGTGGCTCAACCAACAACAGTTCCCAGACAACTACACGTCGGGGGAAAAAATTCCCTGACACACTCCCCGTAGGTGGGGGATGTTGTTGGTCAGGGTGTTCCCGGGGGTACTTAAGTTATCTTATGGCTATATGATTGTAGAGAAATAAAACGTCTGAAGAAGATGCAGCAAGAATTAGTCATATTGTAAAGTGACATATATTTATGTATATTGTATAGTAAAGTGACACAGGTTCATGTGAGACTGTTGCTGCCCCATCCGGGTCCAATGGTGAACATGGGACTTGTGCGCTTCAACATCCAATCAAGGAGGTTAGGAGATATCTGGAGTGTAGGGCATCGTAGCACAATTAGGCTGAAGTCGTTCATGGGTCTTTGGACGAGTTTGGTACTTATCCCTAGGGTGATTAATTTACGTTGACTAGAAGTTTGAAGGTGCTGAGGTGGTAATCGTAACTGATAGTCGCACAAAATAAGTCGGCCTTTGGAGAAGGTGCACTTCTTTTTATGGAACGTATCCATCGGAGGTATAAAGGAGCTTTGTGTAAACTTCTCATCTGTGGCTGTAAGAGCGGAAATGGTATTACACGCCAAGAAGCTCTCCAACACTGTTAGGTCGTGTCTAGCATGTTCACATTCGAGGTCTACGATAGTGTTTATATAGGGCAAAGTGTTAAGGCGGGGTCCACTGGCGTCAAAATTTCCTCTCTTGTGAGATGGCAGGGGTCGAAGGTCGACGCGGGGCATGTAGTATTGCGTGGCAAAAGCCCCAAAGAAGTTAGTGTTTGTATGTAGATTAGATGTTACGCATTTCGTGACTTGCCGGTTGAGAACTTCAGGGAAGAGGTTTATGGATCATTGCACTGTAGTGTGACTTTTAACGAAATAGTCTGGGTCCAAAGCCGGTTTTTGGCAGTGTCTCCTACTCTGTGGATCACTGGAAGCGCATGCTCGCTAGGGCTAATCGCGCACTGGTATAAACTTGAAGCACAATCGGCCGTTACGGTCTCAGTGGTTCGGTGGATATTGAGTATCACAGTTGAGGGTGAGGTATAGCCACTTCGGTTAGTTGGGGAACTAGTTTTTTTACTCTTCCCCACTCCCACTCCCCGTAAGGGGTGGACGGGTTGTTGCTATAGTCATCGGACACTTGTATCAGAATAGTTGTCTCTGTGCGTTGGGTTTGGTAGTGCAAATTACCTTTCTGGCAAATGAGCCTGGAGTATTCGTCTTGTACTGGGCGTTATGGGTCCAGATCTTGAATGTGGAGGAGTAATCACTAAAATAGCGACAGCAGTACTCAGTAAGTTCGGGGTGTTTTTCCCAAGTAGTAGGTTTAAATAAGGTGTTGATAAAAGTCTTAGTCATCGTAATAAGAGATAGGGGAAAAGTCTGTAGCACTATATCACGTATAGGGTCAACTACCCTGCTACCATTGTGATAGGAAATAGGAGGCAGGGGTAGTCAAAGCGTGGTTGGGATCAGTGGCCTCTCATCACCCCACCTAACCTAATTCCTATCGGAGGTCCTAGTGAATCATTATACCCAGTCCGTGAAGCACTACCTTAAATAGTTACCTAAAACACATAGAAAGGAGGGCAAAAACTATATTGGACGTACGTCTCTATGTTTATTATAATAATAATATGCAAGTTCGCCACAGAAACTGCGATAGGACAATGGAAGGGCTGTGAACTTCAACAAGACAAAGGGGAGAGAACAAATACCAGGTAGTCATGAGAGGGGGCGCTTTAAAAATGGTTCAAGATCCTCCTCTCTAAGCCTACGACAAAAACCCTGCACTGTGGGTTGGTTTACAGTAGACATGCTAAGTGAATTCCATACATTCATCACGCATACCGAAAAGAAGTCTCGGCGGCAGTCCAAGCGTAATCCCTGTGCCACCAACTTCCAACCATAACCGCGTGTACGTGCTGGGTCAGGTGTCTTGTCAAAAAGAGGGGGCAAACAGCAGTAATGCCATGTAGAATCTTAAAAGTTAATGTTAGATCGTATCTAATTTTACGTAATTCAAGGAGTTCGAGACCCGTAGCCTTAAGGCGTGCAGAATAATTCAAGTCTCGTAGGCCTGCAATCCCTTTAGTGAATTTACGTTGCACAGTTTCAAGAAGGTCAATGTCCTTAACTAGATTGCGGGACTAAACTGGGGTGGCGTATTCCAAAAGTGGTCTGGCAAACACCTTAAAGGCCCAAACTTTAGTCTGCAAGTTTCCAGAAGTGAATCATTTATTTACCAAGGCTGAGCGTCTATATGAAACATTTTGTAGTGGAGAGTGGTAATTGCCAAGATTTAGACCACTCGGATACCTTTTGAATCTTGCAGTCAAGATTCAAAGATATTGTCGGGCTGAAATTTTCAGTACCAATTTTAAGGTCATCGGCAAATTTAAATCCGAAGGTACTGTCGTTGGTAAATCATAGATCATTTAGATAAGTAACGAAGAGTAAGGGGCCTAGGACAGACCCCTGTGGAACCCCACAAGGCACTGGCACCGCCGTTGAAGTTACCCTCGCAACCGCTACCTGCTGTGTTCGGTTTTGTAGAAAAACCCTGATCCAACCAGCACGGTTTCCCACTATACCACATTCAGCTATTTTCACTAACAGTTTACGGTGGAGGACGGATTCGAATGCTTTTTTAAAGTCAAAGTAAATCGTATCTGAAGGGACCCCGAGATCGAGTGCACTCGTCCATCTATCCAGACACAAAGTAATTGGAGGGTGGCCGATCTACCCGGGAGGAACCAAACTGATCATCGTTTATGATGGAATATTGCTCAAAAAACTCGAATAATAGACTCCATAATCTTACAAGCAACACATGTAAGAGCTATGGGGCGATAATTTGTTGGGTCAGAAGGTGATCCCTTCTTGAATACAGGTATAATAATTGCAGAGCTCCATGTTTTGGGGATAAGGCCAGTTCTAAAGGAAGTAGAGAAAAATGTTGAGAGTGGGTAGCAAATTTCTTTTGCAAGCTGTTTATAAAAAAAAACGTGGAAATTCCATCAGGTCCACGCGAGTGGCTTGGTTTTATACTTTTGATAGCAGCTTCAACCAACTGTTCAGAGAAAACCATGTCAGAACAAAAGTAATTTCTTTCCGAAAACATGCCAGACGGAGGGTGCTGAACCCCATCATCACTTATGAAATTAGATGCAAAAATGGTACTCAGTACTTCAGCCTTAGCCAAATCATCTGAGTAGTAGTTATTTCCAGATTTAAGAGGTGGGAGAGAACGTGATGATGAGGTCCTGGTACAATAAAGCTGAAAAGAGCAGCATGACTCCCCAAACGGAGGGTGTCCACCTCACGCTTGCAATACCAGTCTTCAGTGACCCTTGAGTAAAATTTGTGCTGTGCATTGTAAGCACTTTTAGTAGCCTCACAAGGGTTTGATTTAAATTTCCTCCAAAGTCTCAACTTCCTAATACGGACTTTCGTAATGGATTGTGGAAACGGATCAGACCTAGGTCTTTTTATTTTCTGTGCTTCTCGGCAGAGCATGGTACAACCTGAAAGAATGCCAAGAAAACAATTCTACGCATGGTCGAAATCATGGTTGACGCTGAAGATATAACCGTCCCAGTCAAAATCGACAAAAGATAATTTAAGATTTTCGTAATTTAGCCTACCCTTCATGGAAGGGATAGATGGTTCAATGGGACTTTCTAATGAAACGAAAGGTAGGTTTAAGGAAAAAGATACAAAGCAATGATCACTATTGCCAAAGTGATCCTCAACAGTAAGGTTGAAAATTAACCTCTCATCATCACAGAAGACCAGGTCCAGGATGTTATTCTCCCTGGTGGGCCTATCGACAAGCAGTATGAGCCCCAAAGGAGTAATGCGCTCGAGGAATAGCCTGTGGCGACGATCCGAGGCCCAATTTCGCTCCCAGTTCACAGTGCAAAGGTTAAAGTCGCCCAAGAAAATACAAGAGTGCAAGCTGTTAGATGAGCCAACAATGAAATCACAGAGTGTTACTATAGCCTCCTCATCACGACTATCTGGTAGGTAGCCCAGGATTACCGTGACCTTAAAATTTGGCATCGCAACCACAATCCCTTCAGCGACTAAAGCAGCGACTTCCACAACAATAGGGATATTTCTCTGATGAATAATGAGGAGCCCCCCACCTCGACTGCCACGATCACGTCTAATCACACAGAATTTACGGGTATCAACTAACATGCCATAGCAAAACAAGGATGTAACCTACTCTCTACAACAAAAATAATGTCAAAAGTATCTCTAAGAACCAATTCCTTAAAACACCCCAGGTTCCTAACAATGCTCTTAGCATTAAAAAAAGCAAAAGCATGTTCACTAAAAGACCTACTACTTGGGGTAGGAGCACAGTAACATTCCATGGGGTGTGACTCCCTTACATTTTGATGTTTACCGATGGAGCATGAATTTCAAATAACTGCCGTTGGAGCACTGACTTTCCCTTTGTGGTGGATTTTATCACAAGCAAACAGAGTATGGTCGCTGCACAGTTCTCGATCAATTGAGATGAAAGAATAATTTTTTTCGATGCACATAAGGCGAATCAAAGCATTTGTGTGTACAACTTTTCTGTCGATGTAACGGTTTTCTCGTCCAAGCCTTGGAAAAAGGCTGATGAAAGAGATTGTGATGTCAGGGAAAGCCGCACGAATAGACGATGCAAAGTCGCAAAGATGGAGCACAATTCTATTTAGGGTTTCTTCAGTTACGCTGTTCGTACCAGCACAAATTACAACAGTTCCCTGTGGATCGCAAACTTTCAGGACGTGAGAAAGTTTAGTTTTAAGTTCGTCGACTTTAAGGGCAGGGTAGGTCCAGGTTCGAGAATCGGGGTGACTACTGCCTTTAAGGTTTCGCACTGTGGAATCCCCAATAATGGTACTTACACCCTTCCGTTCCACAGCACCACGGGCAAAGGGTTGCTGCTCAGGGGGATTTAATTCACTTAAGTCAATATTCAGTAGATCCTAACAATTTGTCTTCTTGTCCTTAGCGTGGTTTTGTAGGTCACTCAGTTCCGAGACATAGGTGTATTTATCTCCAGTGTCCCTATGGAGGGGATCAGTACCTGAGTAATGTTTCAGTTTGGATGACTTCACTATCTTTTGGGTGTGTAATGGTTTTTTCTTCTTGCGGGTGGTGATATTTTTGTGGAGTGGCGCGGGATCCTGGGGCAATGGAGCGATAGTAGGGAAGTTCTTTTCCTCATGGCTCAGATGCGCCGAAAGAAGTTCCAGTTCCCCTGCTTCTGGTGAGTTAAGATGGACTGAGAGGGTTATAAAAGAAACATAATTGGCACAAGGTCGGTGGCTTATCATAGGCATACTTTGGGCAGGTCCAGGTCCACCCGATTGGGTTTGCAGGGAGTCAAAATACATTGTCCGTCTTCTATCCTGTAACTGTGTGTTGTTTCGGGGGATACCATGTGTGTTTGGGTACAGGAGGTTATCCATTTTTCTACTTAGAATCGTTTCCCCTTTCTTCTTTCTACACGAATCACCTTTTTCCCTGCCTTACTCTGTCTTTCGAAATGTCACACTCCCTCCAACACCACTTTACAAAAAGAAAAGCAGAAAAAGCTTATAAAAAAAGGCACATCCTGCGCCTGGAACCAGCAGTTAACCTTGTGATAAAAAACAGATTAAAAAAAATAGATAAAAAAAAACGGCGATGGTGGGACTCGAACTCTAACCAATGGAGACAAATCCAACATGGCGGCGCCCATTGGATCAGCCACAAACAAGAACGACAAGACAAAATCGCTCACCACAGGCCAGATAGGTCCCCACTCGGAGGCAGAATTATTGTCTGTTGGCAGGTTAGCACTCTTAGCTTTTATCGGATAGGCGGACTGATAATAACTCAATAATAACGGGACCAACACGGGGGAATATTTAGTTTACCAGGCTTTGTACTAAATTGCCATTTGATCAACATTCACCAAGTAACTGGCGTAGAAAACATCTACCGGGTTTCATAAGCTTACCAAAATATTGAAGTATGGGTTACCAAGTACGAAGGACCGTTAAGGGTACATACCAAGCCTGTAATAACGGACTTTCGCCTCCCGGGCATGATTACACACATGTTGAGGGTTGGCACAGTACATTGTCCTTGCTTGGGAAACAACACTTTGAGTATTCTTCTAACCTAAGAAGCTGAAAACGCCATAGAACTTAACCGCCATCCGACACAAAAGTATCAGAGGAGAACGTTAAGACAATAAAAGGGCACGGACACGTATATGATTGTTAGTCGGAGGATGTCTAAAATAATGGGTACAAGGCAATTGTTTCAAAATATTTGTGTTACGTCTAAGGGGAGTGGCTCAGCCAACAACAGTTCCCAGATAACTGCACGTCAGGGAACAAATTCCCTGACATTTTTATTCGTATCTATAGTTAAATAATATCTATAATATCTAAAATATCTATAATATCTATAATATCTATAATATCTAAATAAATAAGACACAAATTGCCCACTCCAGATGACAATTGTGAAATATCATCGTTTTAAAACAACATTTTGCGCTAGTTTGTCGTGCGCTCTTTTGACGTCACGCTGTTTTTAGTGCGCTATTTTGTCGTGCGCTGTTTTGTCGTCGAGCTGTTTTGTCGTTGCGCTGTTTTGTCGAGCGTCAAGAGTATATGCTCATTTTAGCACGAGATACAGCTGCTGTGAGATGCGCGATGACTTGCTGTCCCCTAACCCCCAGCCTGTTCATTTAGTCATTTAATAGCAATTTCCCGCTCTGCATTAAATTTCATGGGGCAAGGTGCCTGATGGTACTGCAATTCTTTCATGTGCCAGAGATCCTGGGTTCCAGCCTGACCTCAAACAACCCTGCCATTTTTTGGAAGGTAAGGGCCTGCGATGCCTCTTGCCCAGGTCTATTGCGGAATGTCAAAGATCCCATGAATTTCTGACTAATGTTACCTAGCAAAATTGTCCCTGTTTTTGTTTGGCGCCACACCTTCATGCTAAGAGCATGCCAAACCTTCAAAGTGGGTTTGACTTTGCCATGCTGCATTAAATTCTTCTTGCTTTAACTTAAGGTATGTAGGTACGACTATGTTTCAGTTGGATTGGCTAATCGCTCCAATTTTCGAGTGGGTGGAAAGAACTACAAGATTATGTTATCAGTACTAGTTACGGCAGCGCGACTTTTTTTAAAGTTCTAGTGAAAGTTCCTTTTGGACGAATAAAAAAAACAGTGAAAACTATCAGTTTTGGCCTGAAAAAATTGGGGAAATTCATCACGTTTTTAAATGTCACCCTGCTGTTCCACCATATGGTTGTCTCACTTTGTTTGAAATTCGTTTAGTTCCGAAACGGTTGTGTATTAGTTACGGGCAAAGTTAAATATATATAAACATCATTGCAGGAAGCAATGATAGCTAAATGCTTGAAATTAGTGGTGCCTACCAGGAGCGGATTCTCATACAATTAAAATTGTGTATTCGAACCATAGATGGCTGAGATAGAAAACAAGTTAAACCAACCCCAAAGCTTCTCTCAAGACAGTCTTACTCAAACACAAAACTTTCCTTGCTTCGCTCACGTCCTACATCATAGTTTACTGGCAGCATGCTAATATTAGGTGCAATCTGCGTGAAATATGAGGCCCCCTCGAGGCCCCTTGGATTCTTAGCGTAGGTGCAACTGCACCTATTGCACGTGCCTGAATCTGCCACTGTTCAGAACTAACACGTTTTCAGAACAAGAATCAATTCCATTGCAAATTCAACACTAACATTTCATAGCTTCACTACAAAATTTCAACAACTTCAAAATACAGATTTAGCAAAAGTCACTCTTTCAATTTCAAGATGTTACTTAATAATTTTTTTATAATTGTTTATCGAATAGGTTTTTGTGTAAGCTTCTTTTCAGTCGTCAGGACAACCAAAAAAAATCGATTGTAGTATACTTCTGACGAGTTCTTTCATGGAAGCCAATACTTGTATGGTTAGCCAACAATCGCTTTATTTTTTTATTCAAATATGTCCGTTCATCTTTTAGCTCTGTGAGTGCTGGCTTTTTTCTCGCAAGAAAAAATAGAAAAAGAGAACATGGACTAGCAATGGATTATATTCACAACTAATACGCAGGTCATCTTCTCATTCAAAAAGTGCCAATTCAAACTACGAGGAACGGTGAAATAAAACATATTTCAGATACTCAGAACAGGCTAAAACGACGTCTATTTACAAGATCACGATCAACAGATACAAATATAGGTTAGAACGGTACTCACTCAACAATCAAAACCATAGTCAACATTTAATGTCAGTACACCGCGAACTAGGACAAAACATTACAACTCATTACCTGTGTCAACACCTTAATGTAAATTTTTATTTTTATGACATTTTGGACAAACCCTGTGCTAGTTCTGCTAACGATCTGCGAAATAGAAAACACAAATTTAGTTATTTTACTTCAAAAATCAATACTTTTCAAAGATCTAATTTAATCGGTCTAAATCTATTTCGCTTCTCACTATTTTAGCAAGTGAGATATTAGGACTAGTTTGACGTTTAAGTTCGCCCTTGAGCTGACGTCCATGTTTGGAAACAGTAGGTGTTGCGAGGGGTCGACAAAGACAAAAAAGTGTACGAGATTTGCAAATCTGTAAATCTTCAACAGATTTACGGAGATTTTCGGATTAGCTGGGATTTAAAGATTTACAAAAAAATTAAGTAAGATTTAACGATTTACATGAAGTTTTGCAAGATTTACAGGGATTTGCGGAAGATTTAAAGATTTACATAAACGTTTGCAGATTTACAGATTTGAAAATTTACATGAAGATTTATTGGAATTTAAAGATTTACAAAAGATTCAAATGATGTAAGCCAAATTTACGTGATTTACAAGATTTGTACTAGATTTACAAGATTTGCTCAATATTTACAAGAGTTGAATGATTTACACAAGATTTACAGATTTACACAAAATTTACAGATTTACATGATTTACAAATCTGCACAAGATTTGCGACGGATTTACAAATCTAAATCTTGGGTGTACGAGATTTCTAGATTTGTTGAGCCCCTCGAACTGTCGGATCAGAATTCATTTCAACATTCAGGGCGAATGGACTTGTAGATTTCGTCCGTTGGACTTGATACGATTTCTGATTCAGCTTGAACTGTTTCATTCTTCTCAGAACGTGTATTGTGTGAAGAATTTCAGTCTTTATTTTTTGAATTAGATTTTTTAGCAGAAGGAATTCGCACATTAGGTGACTTACGCTTTGGTAACGTGTCGTGATTTTCTCAATCGATGGCATGATGTCCTTATTAGATTTTTTATTTGTCAGGCCATGATTGGACGTTGGCAACGCAATATACTGTCTACATGATTTCCTGCTCACGTGATTCGGTGAGCAAACCAGATCTTGAGTGGAAATTTCCACATTCTTTCGAAAAACAGTGTTCTTTTGAGCATATCCGTCAGGATTAATTAATTCGTTAGGTAAACGTGCGCAAATTTGACCAATATTGCACTGCAAATTTAGGCCATTCACTGTATGTACTTCATAGTTGTTATTACCAACGCACTTTAAACACCGCCTTCTTTCCACAAACGTTTACTGATAGTGTAATCTTTTGTCTAAATTGTTGAATTAACTCGAAATTCTTCACGTTTTTTGTGCGGCGAACTTGCATATACTTTATCTTGTTTTATGCATATTTTGGCTGCAAATTCGGTTTCAACAAATCCAAGCACATTCAAACTTCATACCCAAACATTAATTTTGAAGGCGTTTCACCTGTAACTTTGTTCGTGCAATTTCTTCTTGCTACGTGAAATTTATTTATTGCTTGTTTAATACTTTTACCTTCTTTAAACGTAGCTTTGAATGCCTTCTTAAACTCTCGGATGTAAACTTCGCCAAAATCGTTTTGTTTTGGATCATAGGGTGCTCCAGTTAAATATCAGATTCCCCTAGATTTAAGAAACATTTGAAATTCAGCAGAGGTCCACTGAGGTCCATTGTCGGTAACCAGGTGGACATTTGACCAAATTCTGCCATATACTCTTTGAAAAATTTTATGACCTTTTTCAGACGTTGTTTTTTTTTCATGAAGTGTACAACCGGGAATCTGAAATCTGAGTGTACCCGTGGTCAAGAGGTTTTAAGGGATACTCCCAAGAATGTTTTCGGCAAGTCCCCCCCCCCTTAACTCCTGGCAAGCCGTGCAAAGTTTTACTTTCGATTCCAGATCTGCATCTATGCAAAGCCACCAAAATTTTTCTCATGCTAAAGATTTTATTTTGACTATACCCAGATATCTGGCATCCAAATTCGGAATTATATTAACACGTAAACTTCCTGGCACGATTACTCCTAACCCCCAAAACAGAGTGTTTAAATTCAACTGAAATTTCATATTTACGCAAAAAAATAGGGTTTAATTTCAGGATCTTCGATTTTTTTTGGCCAGCCATGCTTTGCATACCTCAAAATCTTTACTACCATGGCATCCTTGATAATAGCCTTAACTAATGTGTTATTCAATACAGGCAAGGACTCCACAAATTGTGCTTAAAGCACATTGTAAGTAACTTTATCATTCCGGTCCTCATCTGCATTTTCTAATGGTAAATGTGACAATATGTCTGGTGTTAGGTTACATTTCCCTGGGAAAATGTAATTACCATTTAATTGTAACGCATAATGCTGTACGTGGCTAGCTGCCATTTGTGGATTACCACACTTAAAACCATTAATCCAAATCCGCGCTTTTTGGTCTGTTTAGAGGGTGACATGATCCGAATATAAATACTGATGAAACTTCTTCACTCCCCAAGAAACCCCAAGCTCCTCTTTGTCGAAATGCGAGTATCCCTGTTCTGCTTTTGTAAGCTTCCTAGAGGCAAACGATATTGGTTTATCTTACCCATTAGGAAGAGTATGAAACAGACACACCCCCAAACCGTAGGGACATGCATCTACAGCTAGCTTAAGCTTATATTTGGGGTTGTAATGCACCAATATGTTAGACATATGGAAAAGTTGTTTCATTTTAGCCATTACTGTATCACACTCAGGACCCCAAATCCACTTTTGCTTAGGACTAAGCAGTTTAGTAATAGCAAGAATTTATAGGGTTGGGGAGGAGAATTTGTGACTGAGACCCATACTGAAAAGTCTTCGATACATTCACATTAGTTCAGTCTTGGTTTATAGAGGGCGCCACATGTTTTCTGTAGGAATTTCTAATCAGTTTTTAGCCTAAAATTAAACTAAACTAAACGGAACTAGTTTATATTTAAATATTATTTAGCCTAGCTTAGTTGTAATTTAGTTTACTTAAGATTTGGGCTGAAAAATGAGCAAACATTACCAGATAGAACACGTGGCACCTTCTGAAAACTCGGACTGAACTAATGGGGACGAATCTTAACGTGTTTCAATAGGGACTTCTCCTCCCAAACCCCATAAATTCTTGGTAATAGGTACTATCACGCACCAAATTTGGTAAGTATTTAGCATATTGATTGATAAAGCCAAGAAAACTTTGCAACTCTGGGATGTTTCTCGGGTTAAGAGCTCCAGTTACAGCCTCACTCACCTCTGGTAAGTTTGTCAAACTCTCCAAATTGATTTTATGACCCAAGTATTTCAGTTCAGACTGAGCAATTCTACATTTCTCCAAACCGAGTCGGGCTCCAGAATCTTGTAGGGATGATAGCAATTTGTCTAAACGGCTATCATGTTCAACGCCCTGATCACTAACCAGGATATCGTCATGAAATGGTTCACAAGTTTGAAAACCTGATGTTACACTAACATTAATCTCTGAAAGATTCCTGGGCTACTAGCCAGCACAAAAGGACAACGCAAAAATGTAAATAAACCAGGGGGCGTGTTAATGACTAGAACTTCTTGTGATTCCTCGTCCAACTACATCTAAAGGAATGCATCCTTAAGATAAATGAGGCTGAACGTATCACTTATAAAGAGCTTGCCAGACAACTCGGTAGCAGTGGGGACTGGGTGATGGTCAACTTCGAGTTGTGGGTTAACAATTGTTGTCACCCACAAGCCGAATTTCTCATTTGATTTATGCACAACCACAATGGGCGTGACCCAGTTACTTGTACTAACAAGTTCCAAGACCCCCACCGCTACCAGGCATTTGATTTCGGCATCAATTTTATCCTTAAGTACAAGAGGTACAGGTCTTACTTAATGGTAAACTGGATCAGCATCAGGCTTAAGTTTTATTTTAGCCTTAAAATTTTTGAAACAACCCAACTCTGGCTTAAACAGTTCAGGAAATTTAGCTGCCAAAGCCTCTGGAGTAACAGCTGTTCTTTTAATTTCAACCGACACTTCTTGTTGAAGATTTTGATGTTGCTTAAGACCAAAGGACAGAACTGCTTTAGGTCGAAATCAAAAATTGCTATCCAATCTTTACCCATGAAAGGCTGTTGTTCATTGTTGGAAACCACACCTTGAACCTGTTCAACCTTTTGATCATTTGCACATCCACTTTAATTAGACCAAAAACCTTTTCCACTTGCCCAGACCAAGATTTTACTTTTATGTTAGCTTTCAATTGCGTACAATCTTTGAAATGTGTTTGATACCAGCTAAAAGGTAATATGGTGGCGTCACAGTCACAAACAGCTTCTAGTGGCAATTTCACACCATTGATAATGCAATCCACCTTTCACCTCGCCGCCCTAAGCGCATTAATTCTCAGTGTGCTGTTCTCCAAGTACTACACAGAATCGGAACTACTCTCACTGTCAAATGGACTATCAACTACTGAGCTACTGAGCTACTGTTCCACCAAATAAGATTTATTTTTCTTGTAGCCGTATTTATACTTTTTGCCACTACTTAGGATGCGGTTTAGACTCAAGTGTAGGAGTATTCTGCTTACGCAATTTAGGCTTATTGCAAACAGCTTTCAAGTGACCCTTTCGTGGCAGCAGCCACAAGTGTACTCCCTAAAATGGCAACGGCTTTTTCCGTGACCCTTACAGCCACAACAAAAATAAGTCATATTTTTATAACTCGAGGAGGACAGCTTAACTGTTTGATGGTATCTATTCTTATGCTTAGCTTGGGCTGCAAAGTTGATACTACTCGACTCGTGTCAGATTTTAATTCTGATTTAACTAAGCCGCTTCCAACGAGAGCGCTAATTCAACAGTAGCTTTTAAGTTAAGCGTTTTCTTAATTAATTCACGTTGCAGTGTAGGACTATTAATTCTCCTAACTACTGTATCGCAAATCATTTCTACCTTAATTTTACCTACTGCGATGTCATCGTAACTGCAATGCTTAGTCAGCTGTTAAAGATGGTCTACATTCTCAGCCACTGACTCGTGAGATTTTTTAACCGTTTTGTGAATCTCAGTCTCTCAAAAATAGTACTCCATGCTGGTTCAACAGATGTTTCGACAGCTTTAATAAGTGCATCATACGTAATGGTTTCAACTAGTAAGGGATCAATTATACGAACAATCATTTGAAACATGACATCAACCTCGCCAAAAGTACATCACAACGATCAGCGCCTTTAATTTTCTTTGCCTTAAAGAAATATTTAAACCTTAAAATATACATTGACCAAGTAAGCTTTAATGAGTGAAATGCTTGAAACAAACCATTAGGTTTGACATCCTCAGTTTCAGAACCAGGCATTGTTACTGAAAACCAATTACAAAGCTAAATTATTTTTTATCAAAAAGCCTTTTATTTGACAAAATTTAATTTGCACTAGTTTAAACCTAAACTTGCTACTGTGACGTGTAACAACAATTTTTTAGGATTCTAACACAATTTTACTCACAAATAGCGTTCAAATTTACAGTTTAAGCTTATTTATTACTAGTCTATTTGTTTTCAAATACCAAACGTAATTAGCAATTAACCATTAACTTATTAATACGAGCAATTAAGCATTAAGCTTGTTTTCACAACATGCAAGCAATTGATCATTAAATTTGCCATTACACGCAGTCAACCATTAAACTTTTTAGAGTACCATTTAATGGAAATTTACTACACTATACATCTATAGGCTTAAATTTACAACGTTAAATTTTCTAGCTTACTAGTTCTGAACACACTAGCTTTAAATGTCAAATTAGGCAGTTCTAAACACACAATACCGAGAAAACGGTTCTAGGACTAAACACCGCAAGACAAAACATCGCCGGACTGAACATCGCGATGACAAAACATCGCTAGGACAAAACATCGCAAGGACAAAACATCGTATGGGCTGAAATCGTTCAAGAAACATTTGTTATTCAATGCTTATTAAACGCTTTTCTTATTTTTTGTTTTCAATTGTACTTGTACTTTTCTTGTTTTCCATGAGTTCTTAATCGTGCTTTGTTTGATTTTGGAAACCCTGTTTTTCACATTAAGTACAGTTTTTATTCCTGTTTTTAAGAAAACGTTTAGCTTTTTTGTCTTGTGGAGTGAGGTGACGTTCGGTAGCACTCCCAAGGTGAATGACGATTTTAAGATTAAGTACAATGGTTCACATAAAAAATTAAAAAAATTGAGAAAATATATATAATTTAAAAACAGTTAAAAGTTAAACGGCTATATAAAAAAAACCGAAGTCTGTGAATTAGGCAACTTGAAGATGAAAATTGTGTGCTACACCAAGCAAGTAGGTGTAACGGCAGGATTACTGATCTGCACAACACCAATTGTCGAACTAAACGAAATTCCATTCCTTTGCCCCCCCCCCCACCCAACCATTACCCCTTATCCATTACCATTACCAGGATCGGCCTATTACTAGGTAATGGAGCCTTGTAATAGACGATCCATTACTAGGCTTTCACCCCGCCCCCATCCATTGTAAAAGCCAATACGTTACTGAGTTGTGTTTATTTCAGTACATTTTACAAGGAAATATGATTCATTACTAGGCTTACATCCCCCCCCCCCAATTGTAATAACAGATCCGTTACTGAGTTGAGTTTATTTCAGGCCAGTTTACAAGGAAATATTTGGAAGACGAACCTCACCTATCACTACAAATAAAAAAAGCTAAAAGTTTTTTTAAAACAGGAATAAAATCTGTAATTAATGTGAAAAACACAGTTTCCAAAATCAAACAAAGCACGATTAAGAACTCATGGAAAACAAGAAAAGTACAAGTACAATTAAAAACAAAAAATAAGAAAAGTGTATAATAACTGTTGAATAACAAATGATTCTTGAACTATTTCAGCCCATGCGATGGTTTGTCCCCGCGATGTTTAGTCCGGCTATGTTTTGTCCTGCGATGTTTAGTCCGGTCACCGAGAAAACAGCACAATAAGCACTGGGCCCTCGGGCAGCGAAGCAACAGTGCTATTAGCTTATCAATAAGTAATAAAGTTTGAGACGCTTTAGAACTTACGAGGTTTCCTGTTCATGGCAATTTTCAATGCAATAAACTAATTCCGGCTGTGATCTTTTCGACACCCCGTACCAGTATGGTCTAGTAGGAAATGTCGCAATGCATCGCATCGACACAACCTTCAAAATTAATTGTGAAACCAGCTATTTCAAGGAAATACACAGGAAAATATAATAAAATATTACTACAAGGAAGTTCCAGCAGTAAACCAGAAATTGCACCAACACAATCGCAAGTTAAACGTAATTTTGAAAAAGGTTGTTTAAATCCATCCCCTAGCTGAATGACTATTATTATTTTTCAAAAATAATAAAAATTCATCTTACCTCAAACTTGGAGGTAGAAGTTCAAAGTTGCAAAGGGGACTTTTAAACGTAGTACTTAACCTTACATACTTTTGGTTGCCATAATGGCAACTTACCTTAACCTAAGGCAGGGACACACACAAGGTGTTGGCTACGATAAGTGAAATATTTAATGGCTCTACACAATTGGACCACTGCACTGTGACTGAAGTTGGCGCTAATGACCTAGCCGTCGACGCGCCATTAAGCTTCAATTCCCCCTCTACACAAGTATATATAACTCAATGGACAACTGGCAGGAGCACAATAGGGAACGAATCAAATGCAAGCATATACAAATACCAAGCTTCACACATCAACAACTGTGTGCAGGAAAGGTGCACACTATAATACTAGTAAGGACCAGATCCCAGAAACTGTCTAAATACGAAGTATTAAAATATGTTGCGTAGGTAGGCTAACCAAGCCGATTGTAAAGATAAAATAAATAAGATCAGCTCACTGTAGCATTACGAACAAGTAAGGATATATAGACTCTTGGTTCAGTAGCGTATATACTACCTTGTGTATAGAGTATCTTGTAAACAAATATAGTGTATCTTGTGAGTAAAAGAATACAGAGTCTTGACAAGCGATGTATATGATCTTCACTAGCAGTATATAGTAAATAGTCTTTAAAAGTGACAAATTACTTTGTGATGCTGATCAGCTAGTATTATATTACATATGAAAAGTTGTGGTTATATGAAGTACCAGTCATGTACTATTTGAATTAATTGTTTGAAAATGCATTCACGTGAAATCTCATTATATGAAACGGAAAAAGCCTAGCTAGGTTATAGTGCATTTTGTGTTTGTTATCAAAAGAAGTGAACCTTTGACATGTTGATGAAAACTCTGTCATTATATGAAAAAAAAATATTGCCAAGTTGATTTCTGAGTTATTGAAGTGATACAAATAATGCGAAATATTGAAAGCCAATGATTTTGAGCTATGAAAATGTTAAATATATTGATTTTGATTGAAATGTCGAAAGATGTGATGCAAATCGCGTGACAGTGTAAGTATGAGTTTTATACCTTCTTTGCACACTCAGTCAACCTCTATCCCTATTTTGAAATGGGAAAATCCAGAAAAGTAGATTAGGCATCCACAGAAGAAGACAACAGCACGAAGCTCCGCAACAGCAAAAAAGTTGATCCTGCTCTCCGAACTTTCAGAAAGAAACTTTCCTTCCCCGGAAAAGTCTTTTTTGAACTAACTTTAGATTTCCAAAGGCGCAGATAAAGTAACGCTCAGGGTCATGCTTAGTGACTTCTGGGTTTTTACTCTGCTTTAAATGTAACTGACACTAACAAAGCAAAATTATGTATTCAGTCACGTACTTTATGCAGGGACTAAATTAAACATAAGGTTCGGCATGTTGCTTCATCAGGAAGCAGCCGTACCGTTGATAGCAAGGACGATTGTTAATAGTTTAATTTAGGGTAATAAGCCCTAAACCACCGATATATTGGTATCGGATCGGCACAATATCTGCACGAAGTACCATCCAAACTTTATTATTAAGTATTCAAAGCTTATCATTAATTAATAGCATCG
>JAHWFP010228601.1:0-10308 GCA_023313725.1 Lithobius niger
CGATTTAGGTTTGAAGTTATTTATTTATTTATTTATTTATTTATTTTTTTTTTTTATAATTTATCTTCTTGTCGTTGGAAGGTGAAGCTGGCCGAAACGAAGGGATGCCCTGACATAAAAATTCTCTTTTTGTGTCGTTTTTTTTTTTTTTTTTTTGAAGAAATTTCAAAACGGACCTGGGAATGGCCGGAATGGGCGTGAGATGGGGGTCCCTGAAAAACTTGAGAAAGGCGAAGCTGTTGAGTTAATAAGAATTCTAGGGTATGTTTATCTCTCTTTTTTTTTTTGGAAAACTAGAAAGAGGCGTTCCGAACTCCGAAGTGATAAGCTTTGGCCCTGTGCGACAGAGGTTACACGGTAGCTCAGTGGTCTTATGATTTGATAATTGGGTCGTAAGCGGGTGGAGAGGTTTGTAGGAATTCGAGTTATCGAGTTAGTCTTCATTCCATAACGAGAATGAATGAAGATGAAGGCCAGTAGTGTTGGAAGTGAGAGATTCCCATGCCTCAAAGATGTCGCTGTGGAAGGAAAGATCGGTTGCGTCAAAGTTGGTATTTTTCGGAAGACGAGCAGTTTTTTAGCGGGCCGATTATAGGTGTCGCAACCACTAGCCGGGCTGGTAAGGATGGTGGGGGAATTCTCGGGTCCGAAGGGCAGATGTAAATAAGGGGTGACGGAATCGGCAGGGCGGCTTGTAAGCCAGGCGAGTGGGTTTCGAGAAGGTTATCTTAGTAAAGATCCATGGAGCCAAGAGGAGTGGTTCACATTGACCGGAATGGGGAGGAGGAGATCTTGGGCGGGAAGCCAGTTGATCGTTCATTAGATGTTGAGCTGTGAGACCTAGGAGTTTTAGGTTTTTGGATTAAAGTGAGAAAACTTGGTTTTGGAGGGGGGTGACCAAGGATGTTAAAGAGTCGGCGTGGTCTTGTGTTGCATCCAAGAGGGGCTTGATCTTCTCGTAGTTTGTAACAAATTGCTGTTTGGCACGAGGGTTGAGGTGGAGCTTGTGCTTGAGGGTTGTGAAGATCTTAACATGATCAATGTTGGGGGGATCACAAGTGTCAAGAACAAAAGGGAGTTGAGAACTAGACTCCAAGGTGGCAGGGACGTGGATGGGAGGGGTTGGGTCTTCTAGGTTCAGTGGAGAAGGACTCATGGGGCGGTCCATGTCCGAGACCCTGGTTGGGGAGCAAGGAGTCGTCGGAACGACGTCGAATGACGAGATTTGGATTGCTGACGGCGGATTGGAATCACCGTCTAAGGGAGAGGAAGGACTGTCAAAGTCCGGCAGTGGGTCCTCTGCAGGAAGTGGAAGAGCACGCACAACTGGGGACTCCTCTTGGTGAGAAGTGTTTCCGTCCGAAGCCTCAGAAGAGGGAACTGCGGAGGAGTGTTCAACAGAGTCCTGGAGCCAGGAAGCTTGTGAAGCCGGGGAACAGAACGTTGATTTAGGTGAGGGTTTGCCTGGAGTGACTGGGATGCCTGAAGTTGAAATCGCCTGCTGAACATTCTTCTTCAAAATAGAAGTTAAGAGAGGTGACGAGTTCGAGTGAGTCAGAGGGGATAAGTTTCGATTCTTGTAGAGTTAGACAATATGGATTGTTCTTCTTTAATTTTCTTCAGCAGGTGGGCACGTTGGTGCCTTTGTCGCTTCCGAATGGCAGAAGCTTGGTAAGTCGCTGCGATTAGCCTCCATTCGGCGAGAGGGATTGTAACACATATGGCACACGGGACATTGTAGTAGTCACATTTACGGTGGAATTGACATACGGTTTTGTGTGGGTCACGGAGAGCGGGGTCACGAACACGATCCGGGGTCCTCAATAACTGGGATCCGGCCAAAGAAGAGGTCATTGTTGTCTTCAAATTTCATAGCTTGCTTTATCTTGACCATGGTCGAAACAGTTCAAAGTCAGTTCCAATAGAGGGGGCAACAACTCTGTGACGTGAAGAGGCGGGAAAAGGACAGGAAGCGGAAACGGAAGCGACAGCGGTTCCGGAGTAGCGTGAGGGGAAGCCTCATGTTGGAGTGAAAGAAGCTTCCGGCCAAGGAAAGGTAGGAGTCGCACGGACGCAGTGAAGGGGTGTCGTTTGGAGAGGATGAGAGACGTGGTCGACCGGTGAGATGAGCTGGCGGCCGACAGCAAGGCAGCCGGCAAAAGCAAGAACGGTGTGGCCACGTGATTAAAACTGTGAAGTGGCCATCCGAAGTGGGAAGGGAACCGTGACGGCTAGAGCGATGGCGTTATAAGTATAACCGGAGATAACAGACGAAGGAAGGCGACAGAAAATGGTGGTGCCAACCCGAGCAGTAGGCACAGGACTTGTGGAACCGATCGAGCGAGCGCCAAGGCCGAGAGCCGAGGGACATTGTGTTGAGAGACAAGGCGGGAGTGTCGTACGGTGAGTTAGCGCGGGACCGGAAGGTCCCTTGGGGAAGGGTAGCTGTAAGGTCGGGTCGACGCGTCCCCGGCTGGCTGCTGCCACGAAGGGTGGAGACAACGACGAGGGACAATAACTAGGTTCCGGCAGTGTGGTGCTGTCGGCGTTCTTCTGGGCAACAAGCGACAGGAAAGTTCCGGATGTGGGGACGAAAGCAAAATGGGAATGGCGTCAACCATAGGGAGCTGCAGTTAAAACCAGCCCATGAGACGGGAGAATCGACAATACAGATGACAAGCGATGAAGATGTCGGGCGCTGATTAGAAGAAGCAGGAGAAGAAGTGTTACCAAGTTGGAGAGCAATTCAGGTGAGGGTTGCAAGCCGGTCACGGAGCGGTCCGTCGGATGGAAACGTGACATCAAGGAATAGGGTCCGGACGGGCAGTAACGACATGAGGCCGGTGAGAGGTCGAAGCCCGGGATGACAAGAGATGCAGGAGTGGAGTAGTTGCGGGATACGGCAAGAGTGACCCCGACGACATCGGTCCTTGGGGACGCCACCTCCGAACGAAGAAGGAATGTCGGGGTGACACACGTATGGGGAGCCGACATAAGCAGGACGGGTCAAAAGTGGAGCGGTCCCGGGAGACAATGGGAGGGAGCCACGACGTCTTCAGTCCGTAAGAACGGGAACTCCAAATGAAGGAAGAGTGTTGGGGTGACGCGTAGCAGACAGGCCGACACAAGCCGGAAGGTGGTTCAAGTGTGGAACGATCCCGGGAGACAACAGGAGGGAGCCACGACGTCTTCAGACGGAAAATCTCAACGAAGGAAGAGCGTCGGAGCTATTGCGTAGCAAGGAGGCCGACACAATGCCGGAAGGCGGTTTAAGTGTGGGACGATCCCGGGGAGACAACGGCAGGGAGCCACGGCATATTCAGGATGTGGGTACGGAGTGTCCAACAAGGAAGAGTGTCGTGGTGACACGCACACCAGGGAAGGCAGCGTGAAGCCGGGAAGTGGATCAGAGTGGGGCAGCCCTGGGAAAACTAGGAAGGTGCCACGGCATCTTCAAGAACGTGAGGGCGAGGAACCAAACGGCGGGAGAGTGACATGTGTAGCTGGGAGAATGGCAACAGCCGAACGACAATTCAAGTGTGGAGCGTTCCCGGGAGACAACGGGAGGGAGCCACGACTACTTCATCCTAGGGCCAGAGATGAGGGCGAAAAGCAGGTGTCGGCCACGACAGGCGAATCGGGGCCCGGTTCGTCGCGGAAGATACGGCAGGAAGCACGTAGAGTACGATAGTGGAGACAGGACACGTCGGATGAAGGGGTGTCGGGGAACCCAAACATCAAGGAATGGTCATGAAACTAAGGCGGTTCAAGCTTGGGATGGTCCCGGGAGACAACGGGAGGGAACCACGACGACTACGAAGTTCCAAGGCAGGAAACCAGAAGCAGCCGCTCAGACGGCTTGAGACAAAGAGATGGCAAACCCATTTGTGTTTCCATTCTTATAGGGAGGACTGCTCATGCATGATCGGGTGACTGAGGCGGCCATCATGAACTGAAATCTCAAGGCAAAGGCAGCATCATTGAGACACCAATGCTAAAATTGACAGGTATTGTACTTTGCAGCAGAAAGAAACCTCAATTTTTTCTGCAGTAAAAATTGGTTTCCATGTGCCGTTTGCGAAAATCTCCACTACCTGTAAATTTTTGCATTCAGTTCCTGGATGCTCTGTTACCCTGGAGGATTTCAAACTCTTTCGATCTGCCCTGCCCTGGGACCCATCTGCCTATGCACCAGCATGCGCAGACCCTCCATAAATGGTGTTACGGCGTTAGCCAGCCATCTCTTTTCCTCCAGTCTCCAGCCTCCGGTCAGATCACTCTTCTCAAAACTCTTCACCTTCCTCGTTTGAAGCCATCTTTCGCGAAAGATCCTTCTTTCATCAATGCCTGCCCTCCTTCAAAGACCCCTTTTTGAAGATGCCATTCTCGGTATGGAAGATTTGTTCGCCGACGCCATTCTTCACTAGAAAGATCCTGCATTTGAACACGCTATCATTGGCTTGGGTGAATCCATCACTCGGAAAATTTATTGTTTGAAGACGCCTTCTTCCGCTCAAAAGACGCTGCTTGAAGATGTCATCCCTCGTCGAAAGATTGTTCACCTTCTACGAGTTGAAGACGCTATTCTTCACTTAAAATATCCATCGTTTTGAAGACGCCATCCTCGGCTTGGATGAATCCATCTCTCAGAATATCCCTTGTTTGAAGACGCCTTCTTCCACTCGAAAGACCCTTCTTGAAGATTCCTTTCCTCATCAAAAGATTCTTCACCTTCTTCGGGTTGAAGACGCCATCCTTCACTCGAAAGATCCGTCGTTTTGAAGACGCCATCCATGGCTTGGGTGAATTCCATCGCTCGGAAAACCCCTCTTTTGAAGACGCCTTTTTCCGCTCAATGACGCCGGACTTTGCTTGAAAAATTCTTCACCTGTAGAAGATCCTTCATTCACAGCCTCCCTCCAAAGATAAGATGCCTCTTCGACTTCAAGGAATGACAGGACGCTTCCACGCAACCTGCAACATTCTGCCGACTTTGACTAATGTCCCGATGGCACGCTTCTTCCTCACAAAGACTGTGTTTGTGTCAAGTGTGCCCAACGAATTCTTCCCAAGCCATCTTTTGCCAACACCGCCTACCACGTTGCCGGATGTCGTCGCAAGTTTTTCTGGAACCTCAACCCGTCTGGTAATCTTCACCGACCGACTGTTCTTCGCCCCCTGCTTTGGAATCAACCAATGCATCCATGCATTCCATGAGAGAATATGGATCCGGCCGAATTCTACATTCATGCTGTCCGCCCACTTCGCCTCCTCCTCACGGCAGCCAATCAAGCTTTCTCCCATCAAACCATCGTCTGAAACCGCCAACTGGCTCCCTCGTTCATCTCCGCGGCCCAACAAAACCTCCCCTGTCGCTGTACGCCCTTGCCGTGCATCGTCTCCTTTTTTGGCGACTCCAACCGTCCATTAACCCGCTGCTCCACCGCTTCCTGGTTCGACTTGGAATCTGCCTGGATGGCCACCAGTTTTCCCGTTCCACGGCAACACCTCCGTCAGCTGTTTTCTTCATCCGGAATCCGCTCCGTCAAGCTTGCTGTCCCCTCGCGCCTTCTGCTCTGCACTCCCGCCCTGTCAAACCGACCATCGCTTCAACCCCATGCCATGACTCCACGCTGTCTGTGGCCCTTCTTTAACGGATCACGGCTACGCTATCCCAGTCTTGCTGCCACCCACCCCCTTGCCGATCGTCGTCCATCGTTGCCGCCATTCCTACCTTTTGTCACTGATCTTCTGCGACTGCAGTTCCCTCTTTAACCATCAAGCTGCTGCTCACGTATTCCCTTGCTGCCGTCTGTCCCTCTCTGACCGCAATTTGCAGCTCTTCCAAGCCACCGACCTTCATTTGCAGCCCTATCAACCCCACTTGCTACGGCTCTTTGCACCTCGCCGAGTTTCGTCGCAGCTTTCTGGCGACACATTTCATTTCATTTCTGCCGTTTATCATCGGACTTCACTGACTGTCGCTAACCTTCGTCCATTGAAGCCTGCTGTCCCTTGACTTTCGTCGCTGTAGCTTTTCCAGACCTGCGTTTTTCTCAACCAACCATCCCTGCTAGCCTGCACACTAATTCTAAGCTTGCTGTCCTTCATCTTGCGTCTGCAACTCACAAGCTAACCTTCTATCGACGTGCCTGCTGTGTCACCTAACATAGTAGCAGCTAATTCGGACGTGCGCCCTTCAACTGCTGTCTCTCACCTCAGGTTGTTGATTGACACAATGGCTGCAACTCGCAGGCATTTGGCTATGCCAATTTCCACTTTTTAATACAGCTGAAATTATAATGCAATGACATTATTCGTGCCTCTTATTTAAAACTTTTGGCCTATCCCTTATGTGAAGCGCTTTAGCTAGTCCACTACACTGCAGTTCTTTTTTGCGCTACTACTTACTTCTGACGACTGGTTCCAACCTGGCTATTTGCTTCCAATGTAATGGATGTAAAACAAACAGCACGATGTTTTGAGCTCTACAGTTTGCTGCTGTCTTAGTAAGTTGAATTTAATATGTCACCACTGAACATCTTTGCTGCTTTCTTCAGGGTGGTATTCGACCTGGAAAACCAGGTAATTTCAGGGAATTTATCACGACTGCAAAAACGCCTTTGGCCTAAAGAATATGGGTCGCACGTGTTTTGTGCGTTTTAAATTATGTTTTGATTACGGCATTCCAACTTTCACCTGTCCCTGTTCAGGAGCGCATTTTTCTTGATCATGCAAAGGAATGCGATGTTGTTGAAAAAAAAATCAGGGAAATTTGTCTGAATTGGTTTGGAAAACTTGGAAAAGTCAGGGATTTTTATCACAAGGTTTTAAACGCCATCATGCTCATGCATCACTCATCGTCGTTCCTCAACCAAACTTACATCTCAGCAGACCTTCGATCGTCGTGTCTGCCATCCCTCGCCAAATGTTGTTAATCACTGTATGGCTGTAACAAGCAAGCAAATGGTCAGACAACAAGACTAAAAAAAAACCGCAACAATTGCGCCAACTTAGTCATTCTCCAACCCATTCCAACCACATTGGTTCTTGGAGAAAATCAACTCAGCCAGCTTTTCATGCTTACATTGAATGCACTTACCCTTCTTCACACAGTCCTACTCTCCAAACAGTCAAGTGACTGCAACCACTCCACAGGATTTAGAATGGTATAGTCGTGGCAAATATTGGAAAACAGAACTAGCCTACGTTCTCGTCTTCCAACACTTCAGGCTGCTTTTTCTGTGAGTGCATCATGCCACTTTCACAGGCTTCACAGCTCTTTTGGACCAACGCCCTTGCAGCTCGCAATCCCTCGACCAACTCAAGCTAGGAGTGCTACACCCTCCCCCTCCTTAAGCCTTGGCCATCGCCACCTGCTACCACTCGACTCACTTCATTACAACCTGTATTGCAGCTCAAAGCCTGACCATGGTTCCTTCGGACCCTTGGCCTTCACCAATGCCTCCCGTTCATAGTTAACACTCTTGGCCTTCAACTGTGTGTCACCTTCGTTTGGGCATCCTTCACCCTGCAGACTACTTTCCACTTAAGAATCCTGTGTTTCGAAAACCCTTCACCACCCAGAGAAACCTCGTCTGGCACCAATCCATTTCGGAACCCTCCCTCGACACATCATGGCTCATCCACTATATTCCAACGAGCATCTCCACTTTCATTCGGGAGCACAAGTTGAACAGGATGCATCCTGCAACCATTAACGCTCAGCCAGCTGATTAGTCTCTCGACCCTTTTATTTCGGCAAAAAGACTTCATCTGAATAGATTAAAATCCGCGCTCAACAATGCCCGTCAACCCCGCTTCCCTCCAGACCCCCTAATCCTCGTCCTCCGGAGCGGCAACTCTCCCCGTTTTTTCCCAGCACATCTGTATTCTCCAATCATCACCATTTTCTAACATCACACTGAATTTGCACGACAAGGGGAATTTGAACATTCTGTCCTGATGGACACTGAAACTCTACCTCGAGGTCAATATCCCATACGACATGCCCCTGTGACGGTTCCAAACGTCATGTGCATTCATGACAACTACACAATGCTGTGTCACCTTCATCATCATGACACCTCCCACCAACACCGAATCTATTGCTAATGTCGTGCAACAACTCTTCTCGCAAGCAAATCCAGCAGATTACCTCCCCTTCCCCACGAACTCTTCAGTTCAGCATGGAAACTTGTCGAATCCAGACTAATATGATTGCATGCCGACACGTCTTCCATTGTCCCATACCTCTTCATGATGAAACTCTTGTGACATCTTCTCACACCACCATTTGATCATCCTCAACCATCAAGACTGTCATCTAATCTCCCCTCCCTCCTTAAGGTAAGTCCCCCCCCCCTTCCCTCTTCGAAAGCATTATGAACCCGACCTCAGACCTCAACTTTCTCGATCCGTCATGCCTCAGAAAGTCACTTACCACTGCAGATAGCCTTTGCGCTTGGAAATCTGACAAGACTACTTGCAGACAACCTTTAGGCACTGAAGCCTGCTGAGACTAGCTCTTCCCAGGAACCTAGCTCAGACCCTTGGGAATCCGTCATGTGGTGCCCGCCACCATGGATTGACGAGGTCAACTGTAAATGCAAAAATTTACTGGTAGTGGATATTTCGCAAACGGCACATAGAAAGTCCAATTTTACCTGGGGGAGGTCAAAATTGGTTTCCATTGCCTAAACGAAAATATACATTACCTGTACCCTTCCAACCTCCCCTCTTCAGTCATCACCATGACAGATCGAGAGAAAAGTAGATGGCTAGCTAACGCCGTAACACCATTTGTGAAGGGTCGGCGCATGCGCAAATAGGTCCCTGAGCTGAGCGGATCGAGAGAATTTAAAATCCTCCAGGGTAACAGAGTATCCAGGAACTGAATGCAAAAATATACAGGTAGTGTATATTTTTGTTTCGGCAAAATAAACCAATTTTGACCTCCCCCAGCTAAAATTGGACTTTTTACCACCTTACCGAAAATATATACTTCCTGTAACCCACCCTACCTCCTACCAACCACCATGACATATCGAGAGGGAAAAAAAACGGTGGCCGACCTAGGCCGGAAACCTTTATATGAGGGCTGCTTACATGCTCAGTTGAGTTGTGCAGCTGGTAGGATCAGGATAGAGAAAAAACTTCTAGAGAGAAAGAAGCATTGCAGGAACTGAATGCAAAAAATGTACAGGTAAGATATATTGAAACCAATTGTTCTATCCTCCCCTCCCCCCCCCCTCCCCCACGGCAAAATTGGGCTTTTGTGGTGACGATGTTGTGTTATGTTCGAGAGATGAGCGAATGGTAGGAATAAACTAAAACATTCTTGCATTTTCAAGTTGAATTTAATGTTTTTCCTTTTCCTTTTTCAGTTTTAAGTTTCTCTCCCGAAGCACAGAAAAAGTAATAGTGCAAGATGGGGAAAAACTAAATTCATAGTCACTGGAGACCGTTAGTAAAGCATCGTCATCTCCAAACCAAATTAATGCCGGTTTGTATCCCTCAACCAGCCTAAAAGTTAAAAGAAATGTTCACGATAGTTCGGATCTCCGGAGGCTGCATGAGTTTCATCGTAACTAATTACATTCTTCCCATGCACCGACGAACCTCTCCGGACGATGACTTATAAGAAGAACAATACAATAAAATGGGTCGAGCTACTGCATGTAATGTGACTACGTACAGTTTGGTGGTTGTGATAAAACATCCTGGTCTGCTCATCAACCGGTTATTTGTATAAAAGGTGATGGTAGGGGTGATGGTGAAGTGTCATGGCCAAGGTGCACGAGAGCTTTATTTGGTTCATATGTATGTGTGTGTGTTTTACAGAATTGGAATAAGGACCTGTAATTTATTGTGATTTTGTTATATTTATATCGTATGCTAGGAAACCTATCATTCTAGGAACACGTTTCTGATTTTGTTGTGTTATACTGTTTTACATAGCAAGTTAGGGATTATATCAGTGTGTGTTCTCTCACATCCCAGGGTGCACCTATTGCAGTGTTGCTTTTTGAGGATTTTAAAACGTAGTTAACAACAGTCTGTAAAAAATTCTTAAAAAAATTATACTGTTGTTAAAAACCTATTATCTTTCAAATTAAAAAAAAAATCCCTAGATGTCTAATGGGGTTCCGACCCATGAATCAAGTTGGAGAGCTAGCTATCTTGTGCACTTCCTAATCCCCGCATTCAAAATATTTATCATAGCTAGGCCTAACCATTACCACCGTGTATCCGAGTATTAACCTACATCAATAATCGCATCGGCTAGCGATGTTTCTGAAATATACG
>JAHWFP010228602.1:2484-28550 GCA_023313725.1 Lithobius niger
CCCCCCCCCGCGCGCGGGGAGGGTATGAATTTTTCGGTTTATCGGGGCTAATCGGGTTTATGTTTCGAAAGGGGGTTCATACATTTTTTACGCCCGCTTTGTTATTTATTATTTTATTCATTTAGTAATTAGGTTTTAGTTTTACGTGTTAATTTTCCAAACGACAGAATAGTGTGGCATTCATTAGGCAATTTGTTAAAAATGAAAGGAGTATGGTATGACATTTTTTCCAAGCTGATGTCTCCAAAGTGGTAATTTGTGCTTTTAAGGGATTCAGCTCGTTGGCTACTGAATTCCTCCGACGATTTTCGACTGAAACTAAACCTCGCGCAATGGCTGTTTGCCGTGACGTCACCATGAGTTAGCCAATGGTGAACGAGAACAACGGCTGTTTGGCCGTCTGAGGGAACTAGCC
Source organism: Lithobius niger (assembly GCA_023313725.1). Classification (NCBI taxonomy): domain Eukaryota; kingdom Metazoa; phylum Arthropoda; class Chilopoda; order Lithobiomorpha; family Lithobiidae; genus Lithobius; species Lithobius niger. The sequence continues at coordinate 2,900 of JAHWFP010228602.1, forward strand.
CAGTCACGTGATATGCACGTCACAGCAAACAGCCACGGCGCATGGTATAATGCTCGTGTCGATAGAATAAGTGGCCCAGTTTTGAACATTCTTAACCTAGACATTTTAAAGAAGAGAAAGAAGTCTTAAATAAAGGCAAGGGCAAACCCGGGGATTCGAACCACGAGACCACCAGTCATAACCGGGGACCCAAGGGAAAAAATATCCAGAAAAAAAAACCCATTGCCGCTGCAGGAGGACGGTAGTCTCCTCACTCTACTCTGGGCCAACAGCGAGTGACTTTGCCAAGGTCCCCTTTCCACTCATCGACCAGGTTACCATATTCAAGGAACTGGGCAGCCACCGCTAAGCCACCACGACCGTAAAATTCAAAACTGAGCTAGTACAGACATACGACCGTTACTTTGCTTTAAATGACGTAAAGTTCCAAAAATTTATTGAAAAAGTTAATTTAATATTCGCAACGGCCACTAGCAACCGGCCTTCAAAAGACCGTAAGTGTTTCGGTTGATTCCCGGGTTAGAAATTAGGCGCTGGTGGCGCCAACCGATGAAGCCCTAACATTTAGGGACCGGTTATTATTTATGTATGGAGGGGGAATGGGGGGGGGGGGGGGTCGGAGAAACAGAAATTGTTAACCTTAAAGTTGTCTCCTGGTAGGCAAGGTACCACAAGGGATCTATGTACACACGCAATTTAATTTTCGGAGAAACTTCCACGGCGACCAAGGAAAACAAGTGATGTTTTTTTTTCCGAAAAAAGAAAACTTGCATGTTTTCCTTGGTCACCGTGGAAGTTTTTCCGAAAATTTAATTGCGTGTACCTTGATGCCTTGCGGTGCCGTTGTCTTACTACCAGGCAGCAACTTAGTGGTTCATCGTCTCCACTACCACAAAACAATTTGGAATTTTGAAAATATGGCCTCCAATTTTCGGTGACCCGCCCCCCCCCCCTCTTCTCCCAATATCCTGAAAAAACGAACCTAACCCAAGGTTTAAAAATATTCTGACTGTTCTCTTCCCTCCCCACCGTCCACCCGAAAAATAAGCTTCTGCCTTTTTAGGTTCAGTGTAGATGATTTTTCTCTGGACCAATTTAAACGTAGCATGTAGCATTTCGACACTAGTTTTTCCAATTGTGTGGAAAACGAGCCATGACTTAAAGTATGTCCTTAAAAACATAATTATTGTCCTTTTCACCATCTCTGGACCGAGATTCATGATTCATGAGGGCAGTATGGCTTTCGATGTAAGGGATTCATATTGGCATTGCTAAGGATGGCCGCACGCTAAATTAGACGTTTAGTCGTATGACAAAACGTTTTGCCGTGACCTGTGTCAACGTGCTGCAGACGTTTCCAAAACCATAGCAATGAGTTAAGCGTCATACACACCGGATGAGAAACTGTCACGAGACATATTTAGGCGTCTCACGACAACAAAACGAAGCGCTTTCTAGTTACGTCTGGTGGGGGTCTCTCCACCAGATGCGACGTTTTGTCTCGCAACTTTGTAGGGCTTTTTAGTATACGTGTGACAGCTCCCCAAGTGCCAACCCCACAGTTAAGGGACTTGCTTGAAAACGTGTCGTGGTCGTGGTGCCTATCAAGGGGTTGCGGGAATTCCAAATTAACCTAAATTGGTGGAAAAATAATGGCTAATAGTCGTGGTTCAGTTTTGTTTATGCTTTAATTGTAAAACATGAGCGATAGTATGTTCCGGCTCGCCTGGCATTCAAGGGCGACACTAACCCTGGCTTAGGGCCTAAAATGGAATACCAAACGGCATGAGGCTTATTTGGGACGAGATGGATTGGTAAATTTCGGGTTAATTTTCACAGCAAGGCAAAATAGCTGCAGGGTTGCAGTGCTAAACTAGCAACAGGTTGGTCCGGTTTGATGTTAAGTTTGGGGAAACGGGACAAAAAGGGAAAATTTCTAATCAAAATGGCCAAAATTACCTTTCTATGCGGGGAGTTGGAGAGTTGGTGGCGGGATGAATTTAATGGTTAATACCTAATTGTTGGGAGCACCCGGCAGAAGACCAAGCGAGCTCGAGCCGTTATAATCGACGTCCAATATTAAGTACAGACAATTCACAGCCAAATATTGTTACAACAATTAATATAATAGCATCATGTCAACTAACAATGAATATTAATTATTTTGAAGTGACAATGGGTCATTACAATTTGACGTCATGTGGATCTTGTGCTTGGCAGATTTCACAAATGATGTCATCGGCGTAACCTTGCTGGGGTGGCACAATTTCAACATTGAAATCCGAAATTAAACTCGCAACACTTTTCGTCGCGATACATTGTCTAATGGTGCGGCCACCCTAAGGCAATTCGAGTCAGCATGCCCATGCCCTTCTTTGCATCAACACGTGCAACATGGAAAATGCCCCAAGGTTCAAAAACGTTTTCAGAAAGTGGGGTTGGAAGAAGCCCGATGAGACTAGAAATAAATAACGTCAAAATCTTATACTTAACGGGATTGGAGTCGAGGAGGGGGCTACAGCGATTTTTGAAGATTTTGACTAATGAAAGTGTCATTTTTGAGCTCAAGTTTGGTTTTGAACCCCCCCCCCCCCCCCCCTCCTACTACCGTATCTAGATGTATCATGGATTTTCCGTGGCTAGATAAGCATGAGTGTAAGATAGCTTTCATTGTTAATTAAGTATCGTCTTAACTCATCCTAACTGCATGGACGTCGTAAGCAAATCCATTAAGGAGTATTGAAATCCTTTTTTCAAAATTAGCATAAATTTATTTGAAAGGGTTCGGATGTTAAAGGGAAAACGGGAGAGCGCAGGTTGGGGAGGGGAGGGGGGGGGGGAAGAAGGGGCAAGAAGAAGAAGAAAACGACGACACTTATTAGCCCTATTTTTTTTTTAACAATACCGTTTATTAATTAATTAATAGAAGCTGTAATTTTCCAAGATGGCAAGACACAAAACAAAAAATAAGAGAGAAGGGAATTGGGTGACGACGTTGTGGAACACAAGAAAAGATGAACAAAAAAAACGGAACGCAACCGTTAAGCCTAATCGTAACACGGACCCACCGTCTTCACAATTTTATCGCTCTCCTACGACCTTATCGCCTCGTTAATGGCAATAATAAAAACAGATGAAATATTAACTTGGAGTTTAAAGTGTATGTGTGCACGCGCGTGCGTGTGTGTGTGGCTCTGCCGCGAGACAGGCTGGAGGACGAACGCGTCGAGACGCGACGCGACAGAAACTTTTTCCCGCCATTTCAAGGGCCTCGTAAACCCTCGATCCGTGTCATCACCACGCACCAATCACAGGCTGGCTCGAGCCACTTTAATTAGTTGCAGGAAACTTTTTGGACGAGTGAGGGGGACTTGTTGACGGATGAAGTTGCTTGTTGCTATGGTTACCAGAACCCTACTGACGACAGAGAGGAGGCGCGGGCATATAGGAGAAGAAGAGAGAGTGAGAGAGAGGGAGGCCTGTGCGACGGGAGGAGGGGGGGGGGGGGAGATTGTGACGGGGCTCAAGCTTCCAGAAAGACTGGTGAGAGAGACTTAAGTTGAAACTAGTGTTTTCGCACCGAGGTTGAGCTACATCATTGCCTAAAAGATGTTCAGACATGCTTTATCAAAACAAGAACGTGTTCATTGTGGGCTGCTGGTTAAAGGTGCACGTTTACTTGGGCTGTGTCATGAACAGTTAGCGGTACTGGCGTCCTGATCTCTCCCGAGTTTCAGAAACAAGATGAAAAGGGAGGGCATGGGAGCGAGCTATCACTAGGTACAGTGTAACGTGGTAGAATAGAATAATCACGCAGTTGGTTTGCATCCGAGTCAATCCAGTTATTCCCAAGTGCTATAGGGGACACGCAGGAAGCGATAAACTGTAGAAGGTGGATGCAGAGGTATCAAGCCACAGTAGAAATATTAAATGACTTAAAAGTTACTTGCTAAATGATGGATGTTCAGACGGACGTCCTCACTGACTGCAGTGGTGCTGACGAACCGTTTTAAGGACCGATCTGTCGCTAAAGACCCCAAATGAGTGTTCTGCCTCGGCGTTTACACTGCTGGGTCAATACTCATTCGTGATTCAAAAACCTTCTAGATTGTTCCCTTCTAGTCTATTCCTTTAGACGAGTTGAGACGTGGATACCGGCCAGAAAGATCTAGAATATCATTGGATCGGAGCGAGGCCGAAGGCCAAGCATAGCTCCGCTATCAAGACACTCCAATGTAATCTTAGACTGCGCATCACGCGAAAACCACAAGGACTATCTAAGCCACACTTTACATGCAGTAGCACGGGAGGCTGGACAAGGTTTACCAAAAAAAAAAAAATCCGGAATCGGACATGGGGGTTTATGAACCATCAGGGTGACAAAGTAGACCAATAACAAGAGCCAAAATTCAAACAACGAGACGGCGAAACCTTTTCTAATTATTAAAGGCATCCGATTGTTAGAAGATTGAATGTTGAATTCTCTTCTGGCCTCACTAGCAGACATGTGTCTGTTAACTGTAAGCAACTAAAAGCAGATTTTGTAAGGCTGGGCCAACCCCGATTTCCGATTCAGAATGCCTCACAGCAAAGAAATCGGAGCCCGCTCCATTATGCTGACAGCGAAAATGGCGACGGCCCTATAGTTTAATGTATGCTGTAGGATGAGTCTGCCCTTTTTAACCCTTCCCTATCTTTGGGTGTGGGCCTATATTGCATCGGATTGAAGGTGTTGCCCCAAACAATAGTCGAGGACTAATAGGCCCATATAAATAGTGCCTCCTAACTACAGATAAGTAGCAGTGAAGGGTGTAGGAACTTCAATCTAGGACCAACACGCTACAACAGTAAGCACGAGTTGCTTTAATCAGTTAATTTACATTGGAGTAACGAACCGAACTGACCCAATACATTCTAACGTTTGACGGGTTAGGTAATCGCCTCGATCGTAGGCCAGTATACAGAAAATAGAAATTTACTGGTGCAGACAAGGATCAGGACGTTTTACCTGCTCCCACCATAGCCAAAGCACCAGACGGTGAGAGGGACAATTTTCTCGACATGAGCACGAGGTATGACGGGGCTCTTCTCTGCCCAAAAATGTCAGGGGTGGCCGAGGCCGGGGTCGAACCTGGACCCTCTGGCACATTAGAAAGTGGTGTGTGTTAACTTCAGGTCACCCATCACCCCCAGAACAAGAACAGGCTCAGAGCCTCCTTAGAACTTCAAACCAACCAATTGGCTGACTTTTTATTAGAAAAAAATTCTGTAGAACTGGATGAATTTATTTTCTATTTGTCTTACAACAATAATCACAGAGTGGGTCTCAATTATCGTGTACTTTAACGATAATTGAGACCCACTTTTACTCTTAATACTGTTTTAATACCATTTCTCATTCATTGTTCCAGTGGAACTCTTTGAAACTAGTGTTTTAGCAAGAGGCTGAATATCTTAACAGCAATACCAAACAAGCAGGGCTGACACTACCCAGTCGCAACCAGTCTTCTGTACACATCTGCCACTTCCGCCACTTTCGGGCCACTTCCGCTTCACGCTTTCTGCTTTTTTTTTATTCATTTTAACTAATTTTTTTGACTCTGAATCTAATCGAGAAAACCGTTTAACTCTATCTGGTACTGCCCATAGATGATGGGCTATCTTGTCAGCCACTTCCGGTCACGTCTTGTGAGCCACTCCTGCTTCACACTTCCGGGTGTTGTTGTTTTGTTTTTTTTTCATTTTAACAATTTTTCGAAACTGAATGTAATGGTGAAAACCGTTTGTGTCTATGTGGTACTGTTCTGGAGTTGAAAAAGGCAACAGACAAAGTCGCTATCGCTGTACAGAACGCTAAAAGACGTACGGACATGTTTAATCAAAATCAAAGAGTGGTTTAAGATAAAAATTAAGTTGAACCTGTCTTAAATAATGAATACCATTTGGATCTAGGTCTTTCCCCGACTCCAGAAAGCAAGTGACTAAGTTGAAAGTAGTGTTGCACAAGAGGTTGACTAAACATCGTTACCTAACCAATGTTCCCATATGCATTACGTCAAGGATGTTCAGATAAGCATTACTTTAGGGATGTTCAGCTTTACCTCACGGATGTTCAGATATGCTTTACCTCAGGGATGTTCAGATATGCTTTACCTCAGGGATGTTCGGTTATGCTTTACCTCAGGGGTGTTCAGATATGCATTACACCTCAGGGATGTTCAGATATGCTTTACTCTAGGAATGTTCAGATATGGTTTACCTCAGGGATGTTCAGATATGCTTTACCTTAGGGATATTCAGATATGTATTACCTCAGGTATGTTCCAATATGCATTACCTCAGATATGTTCAGATATACCTTACCCGAGGGATGTTCAGATATATCTTACCCGAGGGATGTTTAGATACGCATTACCTCAGGGATGTTCAGATATGCTTTACCTCGGGGTTATTCAGATATGCATTACCTCGGGGTTATTCAGATATGCTTACCTGAGGGATGTTCAGATATGCTTACCTCAGGGGTGTTCAAATATGCATTACCTCAGGCATGTTCAGATATGCTTCACCTCAGGGATGTTCAGATATGCATAACCTCAAGGATGTTCAGATATGCATAACCTCAGGGATATTCAGATCTGATTACTCAGGAATGTTCCGATATGCATTACCTCAGATATGTTCAGATACGCTTTACCTCAGGGATATTCAGACCTGATTACTCAGGAATGTTCCGATATGCATTACCTCAGATATGTTCAAATGTGCTTTACCAAAACACGAACATGTTCGATGTGGACTATTGACTAAGGTACAGATTCAGTTAGCTCGGTCCTGACTAGTTAGTGGCAATTGAATCCAAATACTTCCTAATGGAACACCAGGTTAGAAACTAACTTTTCAATTAGGTCTGGGACCAACCAAATGTCTGTTCTAACGCCACAGAAAGCTTTAGTCGTTGCCCCAAACAATTGAAATAAAAGGAATCGAAATCAAAGTAAACATTCGAAAAATTATTGTTTTTTAAACCACCTCTGGACCGAGACTTTTATTGCATTTGCACTCATTGCATTGTTTTATTGCATTGTTTTTGCATTTAGGGAAACCGTACCCATACTGAGTCGAGTTATCTGTCCCACGACGATAACTCAGCGGGAAAAGTGTCGGTTGTCTTGTCAACTCAAAATAATTTACAAAGAAAGCAATCAAAAGACACGTATGACGAATGCCTCCATAATGAATTCCTAAAAGGACTTAACCCCTTAATGACTTCCTCTAAAACCGTGGTAACATTTAACAGTTCTCAAAGATTCCTTAACCCCTTTATTAACTTTTACAAAGACTTACCTAATATTCAGTGATTCTTAAAGGACGTAAGTTTTTTTCCAAAGCCTCAGCAATTCTAGAAGGATTTCATTCCTTAACGACTTCTTCAACAACCATGCTGATTCTTAGTAACTCTCAAAGATTACCTTTGAGAGTTACTAAGAATCAGTACGGTTGTTGAAGTCGTCGTTAAGGAATGAAATGCTTCTAGAATTGTTGAGCATTAGGGCAATGTTGGAGAAAGACCTAGGCTATACGTCCTTTAAGAATCACTGAATATTAGTTAAGTCTTTGAAGCTTTAATAAAGGAATCAAGGCGCTCCAATACCAAACCTTAAATCGGGGAAAAAAAGGAGAAAAAAGCAGGATGGAAAGCCAACTTGGCTCAAAAAGTGATTAATAAATACAGATACAAACCTATTCACGTTGCCTTTTGAACTTAGAGGTCGTGGGTTCAATTCCCGCTCAGGCAGTCTGAAATTGAAGTCCAAAAGGAAACGTAAATAGGTTTGCATCTGTATTTTTGATAAAAAAAAAAATCATTCATAGCCAAGCTAGCGAAATAATTTGGTAATGAAAGGCCATGCCAAACCGCACCACTTTGTCCTCCGTCCTGTCCAGTAGTGTGCCCAGACCCCCGAGGGGCAGGGGCAACTTTTAGTGAAAGGGCACCGTACGTTTTTTGTGCCCTTTTCTGCCGCTTTCTTAGTATTTTTTTTGCTTCTTTTTGGAGCCTTTTTTTATTCCAACTTTAGGTCCTTTTGCGGCGTCGCACTACCAAACGTCGGCACAAAAAGGTCAAGTTGAAAAGAGTAATCCTGAAAGTAAAGACAATAGCAAACCAAACGCTCGCACAAATTGCTTTAGTGGAAGAATGGCCGCAATTCAATTACCTACCTACAGGACCGTAGCCATAATTTTTATTTTTATCCACAGCGGGAAACCATCCTTACCAAGTGTTCTAGTGTAGCCTACATGGTTCCAACCATAATACTGAAATAATTTTCCAGGGTTTTTCTAAGCAGTTTGAGGTCAATTTCCAGGCTATTTACCGTAATTTTACAAAAGGAGATTTTTTTTCACACATTTTTGCTAGTTTTACCATTGTATAGGAATTACATAGTAAAAAGAGAAAACAGATTTAAAGGGACACCCGGCCTGCCTTGTAACATTCCGCCTGCCTTATAACAGCCACGCGCAGATCGCCATCCGCGCATTTATCAGCGCCAAGGTCGGCTGGGGTGGTAGCTTCGTTCCTCGCAGCGACGAACGTAGCTGCTGTCTCGGTTGGCTTTGGGAATAGTACACGAAACAGCATCAAGTTAAAAGATTGTGTCGTCACAAACCAGAATGATTCTCGTATTTTGACATCACAATTTATAATTTTCTAGGCTAGTGTCTTTTTAATTTTGCTTCGGCGATCTATTGGAATAATTAATTTTAATTTTTACCGTATTATTCTTTTAGATTTTTGATCTCATGGTAATTATTAGAAAATGAGTACATGCGCATACAGAGAGGAAACTCATGATTATTGGCAGCGCGCAATCTCCTAGACGCCACATTTTAAAACGGCTTTTTTACCAAGGGATTGACTAACGGTAAGGAAATAGACCTTTCGGGCCGTACTTGATGTGGTGGATCGAGAAAAATGGCGCTGGGAGGAATATCCCTTTAATAAACTTTTAGGTTTCATTATACAGAAATATAAAGACACAAATTTTTTACCACAATTTTTTTAACACCTGGTCATCGTGGCTGATCGTTGAGAGACGTAAGCCCTGTTGTTGGAGGTTTACTGTTCTGGTCGATCCCCAAAGTCCCAGCCAGGACTGCAGGCCAGGGTAGCATGAGAGGCTATCCTCCTCCATCAGCGGCTGTGGGAACTATTCTGGCCATTTATTCTGGGCAATCTTTCGGCCCTTAACGATGATCGGAGGTTTATTAGCCAGTGTGCGCAAAATGTTTTAGAAACTTAATTCTGTCTAACATGGATCTCGTGTCACGGGCTTCACCTAGTTCAGTATAGCTTCAGCTAGTTCAGTATAAAGCAAATCCTAAAAAAATCGGATGTTTGTAATTCAACAAGCAGTTGTAAAGTAAAACTGAGTTGTTGAAACTTACAGTATATCGCAAATAAATTTTAAGGAAACATTTTATCCTTGCGTCGTTTGTATTGATTTGGTTTCCGCTCTGTTTCCGATGACCACAATCTTTTTCCGCTGACTTGGCTTGATCGTCGCTATAATCACAGTGATGAATTCACCGAAATCTCCACGAACTTTTACTTATTGAACCGCCATAAGACGTAATTGCGTCATTCCATCAATCCATGGTTCGTAAAGGTGGTTTAGGGCGTCTTGTTACAGTGTACGAATTTTACACGGTTCGTCTTTTATCTCCCACTTTCAGCTCAAGTGCTTCAAATTCTCTCCCGCGCTCCGAAGTTCTCGACTTGCAATCGCTCGTGTCGTTTTCACACACATCCACTTAAGATGTCTACATTACCCTTTAAAACTGTCTTTTAGAGATCGCATTTCCCGACGTTACAGGGGTGACTGTCCCCCTAAGAACACCAGTGTCTCTTGCAAATCGCCGTTTGGCCACATCAAACGTGCAGATTCAACACAAGTCTCGGCCATTCCGAGGCGCCCTTTTCCCGTCACCGAATTGCTTGTAACGCCGTGTCATTTCCCTTCCCATAGTCTTTCGTTCTCGGCTCTCAGCGCCGTTACATGGTTGTTGAGAACCACAAGGCCAAAAGAGCATTCAGCTTGCCGCCCCCAGCCCCCGTTTATATGCTTCTTTCCAGTTCATTACTCGACAGTTTTCCACTTTCGGCCGGCTCTTGGCTGGAATATGGGAAGGCACTCGTCATCGTTTTGGGTCCTTTGCCAAAGGGTATGCCTGCCCCGGCCGCCTAGCTGCTTGGCGTTCTCTGTCTGGCGGGCTGGTGGGGTGGGTGGGTCGGGTGGAAGTGGAGAAATGGACGACATGTCAGCCAAGTCAAGTCTGGAGGGTCTCGAGACGTGGTTTGGGTCTCTAACCTTCTGTATTCTTGGCTGATGTTTTCGTTTGCGGCCTTTGAAAGTCAGAAGGTGACTGGTGATTCACACTTACACCCAGACTGAAAAACGCCACAAACCATTACCTCCGATATAAAGGGTTGGATTATCAATTTCGATCATCATTATCTGGATTATTATCTTTTCTTCAAGCATATAGGGACTACGGCAGGAAGTACTATCATACGAAACCTCCATAAGGGTAAAGGTGCCCATCAAGTTTCCGCCATGGAAAGTAACGATATCGGAGCCAAAATGGCCGCCACCAAGTTTGTGGTCCGAACCGTGATCAGTTAATGTTGAGTGATCAGGCTTGCGACGGAAAAATTGGTGGCAGCCAATATCACTACTTTCTATGGCTAAAACTTCACGGGTCCCTTTACCCTTATGGGGTTTTTGTATGATATCACCCCATTTTGTTGTTTTATGGTTTTGTTTTGGTGAAAGTATTGTTATGAGCTCCTTCCGAAATCGTAATTCGTTTCTTGAACAGACGAAAGAAAATCCTAACTTTGGTATAATTAATGGTCGCTGATTAATTTTATTGGAAAGTACCCGTTGCATTACATTTGATTGCACGATAAGTTACTTTAGTTTATTCATTTTAGATAAGTTACAATTACAATAATAACAATGAACTTTCTCTATATCTTTTGTCATCCAGAGAACAAATGCCTCCGTCATGTCCACAATGGTTGCGGTTGCTGTAACTGCCATGTACTATCCAGTTATCTACTGCAGATCAGTGGAGGCGGCCTGCCAACATTTCTGCAAGGCGAGGAAACATAAAGTTACCTCAGCTGACCTTCGTGTTTCCGACATGGCAGATGCAACCGTAACAACTTTCACATTAATTCAGGACTGGTTCGAAACAAAACAAAACAAAAAAACCCATTAAACTCTCGGTTAGAAAAATATTTAAGCTTAAAGTTTTCTTTTTGATTAATTGTTGGTGAATTGTTTACTCGCCTTGCAGAAATATCAGCAGGTATCCCCCCACTGATCTGTGGTACATAACTAGATAGTACAATTGGTTGCAACAACCACAGCCATCGTGGGCATGACGTAAGCACTTGATAGGCACTTGACGTAAGTTCCCTGGATAACAAAGATATGGCGACTGCCCATTGCCTCGGAACACCATCTTCACAAATCATTATACAACTTCCAAAATATTTACATATTTACGATTTTCACGGCATCCCAAAATATCCCTTATTTATACCCAGTTTTCTTTCATACTTTTTTTTCATTTGAAATGACTGCTTGCATAAGCTGCGAGCGTTGTATTTGATAAAATATTCAACTTACTCTCAACCAAAAAGCCCAAGCTTCAATCCTTAAAATTAGTGAATTTTCGACCGTTTTTGCTATCAGGTTTCTTCAGGCGATGGTGTGGAGAACCGCTCGCACTTATCGCATACGAAAGGGTTCATTGGAAACGCGAGTGGTTCTCCAGACCATTGCTTGAAGAAGACCGGTAGTAGAAGTAGTCGATAATTCGCCAATTTTAAGCATTGAAACTTGTACTTTGTGTTTGAGCGTAAGTTAAGCATTTTCTCATGAACAAGAACCAAATTAAAACTACAGAATTATCTGTTTTTGTCACAATCAAGGAAACCATAACATCATTTGAAAAAGGATGCTAAAACTGCATTGCTTCGAAGTATAAAGTACAATTTTTTTTTACTAATACCATACGATCCCTCAGTTTCCGTGGCAACACGGCAACGCGCGCCCTCGCTAGGTGACTTCAAGCGCGAGTCAGCATGAGCTTTATTTTTCTTCCCCAGTTCGTGAGGGGATACCAAAATAGTCTCCCTTTTGTGGTTGAAGATGGATGAATTTGACTCGTGTACCAACCAGTGTCAGGTCTTCACGTTTTTTTTTTTTTTTATAAACAGTAGCTGCTAGTAAGGTTATAGTTACTGTTATTTCTAGCGACACACCGAATATTCGGTAAACATTCGGTATTCGACCTAATCAGCCAAAAATTTAAGAATTTGGTATTCGGTGATTATTCGGCCGTCAATTCAAGCTTTAGTATTCAGTAATTATTCGGTATCCGGCCTATTCAGGCAAACATTCAGGTATTTGTTCGGTAATTATTCGGTCTTTGGCCTACTCAGCCAGAAATTAAGCAGTCGGTATTTCGCGTTTATCCAGTATTTGGCCTATTCGGCCAAAAATTCAGGTATTTGGTATTCGGTGATTATTCGGTAATCGGCCTATTCGGCCAAAAATTCGAGCATTTGGTATTTGTTGTTTATCCGGTATTCAGCCATTATTCGGCCAAAAATTCAGGTATTTGGTATTCGGTAATTATTCGGTATTCGACCTATTCGGGGAAAATATTCCAAGTATTTGGTATTTGGTAATTATTCGTTATTCGGCCTATTCAGGAAAAAATTCAAGTGTATGGTATTAAGTAATTATTTGTTATTCGGCCTCTTCAGCCAAAAAGTCAAGTATTTTGTATTCAGTAATTATTCGGTATTCGGCCTATTCGGCCCAAAATTCAAGCATTTGGTATTCGGTATTCGGCAAGTTGAGTATACGGTTGTATATTCGGTATTCGGCAAGTTGAGTATTCGGTTGTATAGTCGGTATTCGGCATGGTTAATATCTGGTGCATTCCTAGTTTGTTCAACTGCATTATAGTGTCCGCGGCCTATCTTGAGTTCTCCGCAGAACGAACACAGATAATCGATTGTACGTTTTCAGTAGCAGAGTGCCTTGTTGATATCCAAGATGGTTACAAAAACAATGGCGGCCATCGATTAAAGTCACCCCATCCAGGAAGAGGTAGCCGCTCACAAAATGCTTGCAGGACTCAAGATAGCCTACGCCGCGCACACAATACTTAATTTTGTCGGGTATTGTGTAAACGAACCTCACCTTACTTATTCTAGGTAGGCAAGTAGGGCATTGCTTTCGTTGTAAAACTTTTTTCGCCGCCCTCACTGCAAGGTGGAGAACGTTATTTTAACGTTTCTGATTAAAGGCCGACCGGCATATCAATTCGCACGCACGTAAACACAAACACGGGCGGTGCCCTGGCAAAAAGGCTCCGTTTTCCCGTGAATTTCTCCGCCAACCCAAATCGCTTTCGAGAAGTCGTCAAAATAGGCCTTTCGTTGCAGCGAGTTTATGATATCTCTTGGACTCCCCAGGAGCGAAACCTCGTTACAGGGGACGGGCTTTCGAGACCTGTGGCCAAGGATCAGTGAAATCTGGTGCCCGTTTTACGGCAGGCACACTGGGCGACATGTCGTAAAAGTTAGAAGAAATGTGGAGGGGGCCGGAGAGGGGTGGGTGGGTTGCAGCCCCCAATTTCTCAGCTATGGCGCGAAACGTGGTGCTCTCTCTCGCGAAGATCTCGGGTGTGAGTTACACACCGTGGGATGCCACGAGAGGTGACAAATCGTTAGCGCCACTCCCAACCGGTAACCCGTAAATTTGGAGTTTGTGCGGGTACTTAAAGGATTAGAATGGGCTTAAAAAAAGTGCTACTGCCACCAAAGAAGTGGAAAAATTATTACGTGAAATTATGATATTATGATGATAATACTATTATTATAAATACTAATATTTATTAATATAAACATTATGTATGAGTAATAAAGGTTTTTCTGCCTAAGTTTTAATACTTTACATGAAGACATCTTAAAAATGAATGGGTAATGAGCTTAAAAAACTACGAAATTACTTTTAACTGGTTAATACAGTTTATTGGTATTTTGTAGGTTTAAATACACCTGGGTGTATTTAAACCTATGATTTTAATAAAATATCCCACTTGCAATGCAAGTAATTTTTACTGTTTTTTTTTTCACTATAAGTTTTACTGTAAGTTTTACTATCTAGACACACGCTAGTGTGTCGCGCCAAGTTAGGCAACAAAGTTAACATCACATCAATTCAATTGTAGAGGACGTAAACCACTGTAGCCCGACGCCGTAGACCATTGTGTCTTATATCCTGAAGCATAGTTGGATGGGCACTTTTCAGATACTTGGAGAAAAATAATAATGCGGTACCAAAGCTTAAACTGTGGTAAAATGGAGAACAATGACCCACCTAACAAAAATTAACTCGTGCAGGAGCGTCACATAAGCGGCTTTCAATACAAAGTCTGACCCTCAATAACGTTGCAAATGTGTTACTAACTAGCTACTAATTCTAGCTACTTCTGGTCCGCTCATACCAATGTTAATTCCATAGGTTGATTATTCACCGACACCGAGATAGCAGGAAGGCTTCCAGCCATGAAATTGGACGAATGGCTCCAGTACGAACTGTATACCTTTCTGGTTTACAGCGTGAGGGTGTAACGGGAATAGCGTGGGAGGTCGCGTCGGTACGAAAGTATTGTCATAACCATTGTTACTATTGTCGGCATCGTCTCTGATGATTGGACGACCAAGGTTCGGACAATGACGACGTGTATACTGACGTGAGTATCTAGGCACACGCTAGTGTGTCGTCACAAATCTAAACAACGTTGCCAAAAACATTGCGCCTACATTTGGCAATTCATGCCAAAACTGGTAAAGAGGCCACCAAGATGAGAATGATTCGGCCTCATAAAGGAGTGATATGAACTAAATAAAGAAAAAATTAAAAATTAAAAAAAAAAAACTGGTAATGGGGACCGCCAAGTTCCGAATGGTTCGGCCCTTCAAAGGAGTGATATCAACACACCAAAACATTCGCCAAGTTAATCACACAGAATAATACTTTCGACGTTAAATGAAAACTTGAACTTTGGTACCGAAAGTTAAGAAAGGTTCGGCCTCTCAAAGGAGTGATATGAAATTAAAATAATGGAAAAATGGCCACTATAGTGTCCGCGGCCTATCTTGAGTTCGCCCCAGAACGAATACATATAATCGATTGTATGTTTTCGATAGCAGAGCACCTTGTTGATATCCTAGATGGTTACAAAAACAATGGCGGCCGTCGATGAAAGCCGCTCCCTCCAGGAAGTTGTAGCCGCTCATAAAATACCTGCAGGACTCAAGATACGCTGTGCGCACAATAAAGCTATTGGTGACGTGGCCCTTTATAGCACATCTGCAGGCTAGTTGAGTTGAGTCTAATGCACAATTAAAAAAAACAAAGTTATATCACCTCAAAAACCAAAATTGGTAATGGGGGCCGCCAAGTTCCGAATGGTTCGACCCTTTAAATGAGTGATATCAACACACCAAAACATTCGCCAAATTAATCGCACGACTAATAGTTCGAAGGTTAAATGAAAACTAGAACATTGCTACTTTCAGTGGTGAAGCAATGTTCAAGTTTTCATTTAACGTCCAAAGTATTATTCGGTGCGATTAACTTGGCGAATGTTTTTGGTGTGTTGATGTCACTCCGTTGAAGGGTCGAACCATTCGGAACTTGGCGGGCCCTTTTACGACTTTTGGTTTTTGATCTGTTAAGCATTACTGGAATTTTAACTATAAGCTCATTTGTGTTTTAATTATACATATTACAAACAAAAAACTCAAGTGTGCCATGAAAAAAGAGATTATATGATTGAATTTTCACTATACTTGTTAAAATGCACACGGATAAAAATTGATGATTTTTAATTGAAATACCGTAATCAAATGTTCAATTAAGAAAACTGCATCTGTTTAAGTGCTGTTGTGCTTTACGTTTTAAATATATGATACGTAAAGCACAACAGCGCTTAAACAGATGCACTTTTCTCAATTGTGCATTTGATTATTTCAATCAAAATCGTCAATTTTTATCCGTGTACTTTTTAACACGTAAAGTAAAAATTCAATCATATAATCTCTTTTTTACGGCACGCTTGACGTTTTTCTTTGTAATCCGTGTACCTTTTTTACGGCTATGTCGTCGCACTACGAAATAAATACGACAGTTCTATCATTTCTAGCTGCCAATTTCGAAGGCCTCGAAATTAACAACGTTGCTTAGTTTGGTTTAAAATTATATGCGTTTAGATGAAACACGGATTCTTTCAATTCAAAAAAAGGTTTAAAGGGTTTTAAGAACGTTAACCACTCCTGGTCATCTGCCCGAAGCCCTAAGGCCCTAAGTCTGCAACAGCCAAATTCCCAGGCGGTCACCCACCCAAGTATCAATCCAGCCCAATGCTGCTTAACTTCGGGGATCTGACGAGAACCGGTGTTTGCAGCACTGCAAGGCCGCAAATCAATTTTTTAGCAAAGACATAACGCGTGCACGAAGAATGGATCTGGTATTTGCTGAGTGGTATTGTTGCCTAACTACAGTGGTTAAAACAATGTAAAACAATCAAACTGATTGTTCAGGGACCTGTAACTCCGGAATAGCTCGACCAATCGAAAAAGTGGTCTCTGTAAGGTTGAAGGCGAAGGAAATTTCTGACTTAGATCAGGTTTCAGATTTTAGGTAGGTGCAGTAGTTTTTTTCTGAAACCGTGTCACACAAGAAGAACAACAAGAACAAGAACCAGAACAGCAACAACAAGAAGTGAACAGTTTTCAAATTTACGTGTGGCTCTGTACGCTTATTCTTGCACGAAATTGCATGAAAGTTCGTATAATATATACCTTCCATACCTGTCTACTACCTGGCCAAGTTTGATCGAAATATATTGAATAGGAACGGAGAAATTAATAGTTTTACTTTTGCTGGAGAGAGGACTTCAATAATCGGCTATTGCCGTGTATGATATTTCGTTTTATTGGTTTCTATGCATGTTTAACATTTAAAAATATGCTTTCAATTGCTTACAGTTAACAGACACATGTCTGGTAGTGAGCCGCCTTTTTATCATTAACAATCAATTTTTAACAATCGGATGTCTACAATGGGATGATCTACTGTTACTTGGCGGCGACACACTAGCGTGTGTCTAGATGATTGAAGTCCTCCCTCCAGCAAAACTAAAACTATTAATATCTCCGTTTCTATTCAATATATTTCGACTAAACTTGGCCAGATAATAGATAGGTATGAAAGGTATGTTTATGCCAAAAATTATGCGATTCTGTGCCAGAATAAAAAGTAGGGAGCCAAACGTATATTTGAAAACTGATCACCTGTTGTTGTTGTTGTTCTGGTTGTGTGACACCGTTTCAGAAGAAATTACTGCTCCTACCTAAAATCTGAAACATGATCTAACCCAGAAATTTCATTGGCCTTCATCCTCAGAGAGACCACTTTTTCGATTGGTCGAGCCATTCCGGAGTCACGGGAGCTAATAACGCTTTATTTGTAGCCTTGGTCCTTGGAGTTACGGGAGATAAGAGAAGTACTTTATTTGGAGTGATGGCCCTGAGCCATGCGCCCGTTATTTAGTCGATTTACACAAGATTCAGAGATATACAAGATTTGGCCAATATTTGCAACGGATTTATAAATCTAAATCTTGGGTGTACGAGATTTCTAGCTTTGTCGAAACCCCTCAGGATTACTTGTATTGTCTTTTCTGGGCAGACTGAACAGAGCCTACTGAACAAATGGTAATACCTCTTCCGCTCTGTGGAACGCTCTTAGTTAGCAGAGTTCCATAATGGACCTGGATGGTAATGGCTGACGAAAGAACAAATAGCGTTCGTGTCGTCACGCATTGAGCCAAACTATGTGACCAGACGGACGAGTTTCGTAGTTATGGAAATCACTTATGGCGCCGATTCTGTTTTCTGGATATAACAAGCGCTAACTAGAGATGGCCGTCGCGAGAGGGGACGCGACGCTACTTAACAACGTTTACGCATGCGTGAGGGCCCTAACGTTACAACTCAAAAGCGTGTCAGCAAACCTCGTTACAATGTTTGAAGCGGTGTTTGGTTACCGTGCTCTAAGATAAGCGCTGCTGTTAATACTTTGTGTTTTTTTTTTGGTTGTTTTTTTTTTTTTTTACAGCTAAAAACGTTGCTGAAAGTTAATGTCAAGCCACTAACTCGAACAATGAATGGTGTAAAGACATAAAATTTCTCCGGAAAAAAAAAAGGTAGGGATGAAGATGGTATGACCTTTTGTACGTTCACAGTCCTATGAAAATTACGGTATCCATCCAAACCAAAACTGGTATTATGAAAAGCCACCAAATTTCAAGGGTCGGCCTTTGAAGGTAGTGATATCATTCCACCAGGGAAAGGCCGCCAATGTTAACGCTATTAGTTAGCCAAGTTAATCGGCCGAATAGTTACTTTGGATGTTAAATGAAAACTTGAAAATTACTACCGCTAGTAGCAATATTCAAGTTTTCATTTAACTTTCGAACTAAGTCTGTGCGATTAACTTGGCTAGCAGGATTAACATCGGCCCTGGTTGAATGCTACCACCACTGCCTGCAAAGGCCCACCCTTTTTGGAAACTTGAAGGCGTCTCTTATACCAGATTTAGGTTTGGGTAGATTTCTTTAACCAGAAGTAGAACGGAGCTTCAATACTTCAGTGAACAAATAAGGTACTTTGTTAACACTCACTGTGTATTTTACCGTTTACACAAGGCCGTCCGGGAAAGAAGATGCAGGTTTCAACTCGTGACTCCAAGCCAGTTGATTTAACATCGCCAAAATCATGTTTTACCCAAGCAATGCTAACAGGCTTTTAACTTCCTGGCACGCACGTGATCTGGCGTAGAGTCGGGAAGCAAGACACGCAATTTCTGCTCCAGTCAGCCTTGACTCGAGAAACAAAATGTCTTTCTCGTTTTAAGTTTGTTAAAGTGCTAGTTTTTGCGAATTGACTCACGCTTAGACTGTTCGCAGCACAAGGGATATTTTTCACATATATTTATTAGGTAAACCCTACACAGCGTACGTTAAACGTTAAACGTACGGTTTCCACAAAAGTAAAAACGAACACTGCTTCGAGAATTGGCGTCATGAGGTCAGGATTCAGCACGAACCGCTTGTGGAAAGGACAGGATTGTGGTGGATACTCCTTCGTCATGCCGTCCTGTTGACACTTATTCAATAATAGTGTTAACGTTTTTAACACTCTAAAGTGCAAAAAGAACCAATTAAAATCCGCTGCGCACAGCATTTTGCACAATAAAAAGGAATTAGAGATTGACCAATTTTCGTACCATTTCTTGCCACTAGATGCCATTGTTAGCTGAGTGGGGTGGCAAGAAACCAAGGAGAAGACAAGGCAATGCCGAAAAAAAGACCCGCTACTCATGGACATTGAAGAAGATGAACCAGCGGAGCGTAAGATTGATCCTGGTGGCGTATGAACAAATAGGTGGTGTAAAGTGTATCTGGGATAATATGGGACAGTGATGTGCAACAAACTATTTGTCGCTTATTATTACGAACATTAGTGAAAACAAAACGTGAGCTGCAACAGCTGAAAATCATGATGAATTTCGTTGACCGTGTCTCGCAATAAAGAGAACGGAAGAAAAAGTACGTCATATTGTCAACAGTCTTGAAACTGTTAGGTTTAAGGTAAAAGGAAATAAATTGTTGAATTCTGACTTTATAATCTTTCAGTACGGTTTAGGAGATAGTGAGTAGCGTAAGAGAGGTCTTCCTGAGCAAGAACTTAGGGGAGGGGAGATGTAACAGGCGGTTACATCATAATGCAACAGACATTGCACAGCCAACACTGCACGGTGACCCTTGTCATTACGTGAGTGTCGGAGCACTAGGCCGATAGCTGCCAATATGGGTGTAGGCCAAGCACTGGTTGCTACGCAGGGAGCGAGCCCAATTACTTAACCAGTTGGAACTGCTTTGTGCACATGGGCAGTTCCCATTGCGTAATTCCTTGGAGGGATCGTATAAAAGCTATAACTCTGGACTCAGTCTTCAGTTGGTTCAGGCTAACAAGTTGGACCTCCGGTACTACTAGGGCTGGCACAAGCTAACACTTGCAGCCTGTGCCTAATGTGTGATACTCGCTGCGTAAGTGCATAGTCCCCGAGCTGTGGAGTAGACAAACTTAGAATTGAACCCTAAAACTGGAATCTGACTGTTTGTCTCGTCAGCAGTTATAAAATTATCATTACGAATTATGACGTTTAGGCCTTTTTCTGCAGCAACTTAATGCGTCCATCCGCTCCACTAAACTTTACGTGAATTTAGTGTTTACTGTAAATTTCTTACAGTTTTTTTGTAAATTTCGACGAAAATGCGTCTCGTTTGTTTACCTGGGTAGGAACGGGTCACCGTTATTGGAATGCGCAATTTTAGGGGTACCGGGTGCTAGGATAAGTAACCTTAAGCTCACTGGATCCCGGATAAGCACAATTTTAGGGTCACACGTCTCGGTTTCGGCAATGGTAGGATCGCTGGGTCAAGCAATTTTAGGGTCACTGTGTCACTGGATCAAAAAAAAAAAGTGACCCAGTTCAACTCTTAATTCTTTCCTTTCTTCCTGCCCCCTCCGCCGTGGGGGCATCTATGACAGTAACGTCACTGGAAAACAAGTAATTTCATAGAAATAAACACAGACAAAAAAAAAACCCATGTGTACAGAGGGGCGACGTCAGGCACGGTAAGCCAGATCAGCTGTTGATTTGGCGTCCTGCCTAATTTTCGCGAAAACAACAAGAGGTTAAAAAATAGACTAGGAACAGGATGTAATGTATTGCAGCATACCGCGGAGGCGTACGTGTTTAGCTTTTGTCAGATCTTATTCCCACTAGCGCGCTATTTATTTTCCCCACGGTCGTCATTCTAAATAAGGGATAACCATTGACTGGATATCGACTACCGGCTATTAATACCGCTCCTTTTTACCTTTTTTCTTCTTCCCCAAGGACAGCAAGGAAAACGCACAAACTTAAAGTGGAGGATTAAACGTGACACCGACCTACCAACGAATTTTTAAAGCGTTAAGCGTACCAGTGTATATATCAGTTATCATTCTTCCCGAAGTACCTATGCAGGGCGGCGTTCTACATGTAAAACGGGGGAAACCTGGAAAAATTCAGGGAATTTATCAAGTCTGAAAAGTCAGGGAACTTGTCGAGACATAGACTGAAATTCAAGGAATTTCTACGTACACAGCAGCATAAAGAATCACGGGAGGGGAAGCAGGAATGGGGATATTCAGACCACACAAAAGGGGAATCCGCGTCCGGGGGAAGGGGTAGGCGGTGCGGAACGGGAAAGGGGTTACCATGGGGGAAATCTGACCAGACTATGGCAGAATGTAAGCGATAGGCCGCAGGGGAGTCCGGCGAAGGAGGCAGGGGGCAGTCGGTGCCCTTTTTATTCCATACTGCCCACTACAGTATTTCGCTCAGGTATGCGGGAACTGGCTAGACCGGCGTATGTTACGCCGGCGGGGGGGGGGGGGGAGCTAGTAAGTAATTATTTTAGTTGAAACCATCATGTTCGTTCTTTTTTGTTTTGTTTTTTTGCATTTCTGATAGAGCGAAAACTGCTTAGGAGGCCAGCCAGAGTTAAGTGCTCGGAATGGCTTGCCGTTTCATTTTTTCAAGTGGGTGTAAAGAATTTATAGTGAACATTGTGTTGCTGGTGTACCCGGTTAGGGCAGTGCGATTTTTAGATTTAGCAAAGTAATGCGGTACAGAGTTACTCAAATTTTCAGTAAAATGTGAAAGAAACTCATTTAATGCACGGTGGTGACGTCACGCCAACACATCCCTATGCTAAAAGTGTAGTCGTAATGTACGGTTAATGTGAAAAACCACACGCATCACAGTGGGTTAATTTTGATAACTCACACTTTTTTGATAATCTAACACTTTTTACGCGGGTCTACACAACCTCTGCACCACCATGTGACATATAACCCGACTTTGTAAAATTACCGTACACAACACAAATGCAACCAGCATAAACAGGCACATTTACAAACTGCGACATTTTTCTTTCTAGCCTAACACGGAAAAAAAAAAAAACATTCGCGTACTATGCTAGACCCCCACCCACGGAGGAATGGCCCAACCCGGCAGCAATCTTTCATTCCGACGGTACGAAAACTAGGCTATTGACACTTCCTAAACACACCTAAAAACCTACGAGACTCAAACGAATAGAGCATTTTATACGCTATATCTTATTTAAACTAATAAAGTAGAAAAAATACGGTTGTACCTTAAACACAAACGTCGTGCGCTCGTACGATTTCCCTCCACGCCCTCGATATTGGACTAGCAGTTTCTCGCAGACGAGCGAATATCCCCGTTCAATCGGCTAGACCTCACGGATATCTCTTACTTAGTCTTGTTATACCTTCCTTCGACTGAAAAAAAAAAGATGGAATTTTTGGTCCGGAGAAACTGGACAAATCGGTTGAATTTTGTTTTGAGTTTTTGAACGCCCCCCTGCTATGGTGTTTCAGTTAGCAAGTTACTGGAAATTCATAAAGTTTCCGTTGTACTATAGTAGTTGTTTTAGGATGGGCGCAGATAACCTCTCCGAGTTGACGTCTGTTCGTCTCCTATCATTTCGTTCTTCGGTTATCAATGTTCCAGACAGGCCCCCACGAGCTTAAATTATCAAGCCTACAGAAAACCCTGTTTTTTCAGTTTTCAGTTTTATCAGGCAGTGTTTCAGCAATCAAGCTTACCGAAATGCCTATTCTTCCAGCAATCCCGCTTCCCGATGTGCCCAGTGTTTCAGCTACCAAGCTTTTAGGGATCGGCCGATATGAGTTTTTTACCGATCCGAACCGATATCGATGAAGGGCAAACCGATCCGATACTGAAAATGCCACTAAAAAGTCATTTCCATAAAGCGATGGAAAAGCCAAAGGCTCACACAAGAGTTAAATAAATACAGGTGCAAACCTATTTACGTTGCCTTTTGGACTTATACGTCATACTGCCTGAGCGGGGAATCGAACCAACGACCTTTGATATCAAAGGCGAGGTCCTACCGCTGAGCCAGACTGACATGGCCAAAAGGAAACGTCCATAGGCAGCATTTTAACACGCACACGTATACATGTAAACATACACTTTTCAAATCGCCACTGGATGGACGCTTGATTGCGCGCCCCACACCAGTGTAATCAAAAGGAACACACAAGAAAGCGTGAAATAGAGGGTTAAACGGGACAGAACGCCAATGGGCTTGAAATTGGTTAACTAAATACGGATGCAAGCCTATTAATTGAATGTTGGATTTAAAAAAAAAAGTAAAACTTGATCAGCCAGTTCTGATCTATCTGAAAATTATTTTATGTCCTAATCTGACACCTTCTATATATATATATATATAAAAGGCTTGGGTAGCACTGAGCAAAATCATCACGTGTGTGTGCATAACAATCAGTAACAAACGTTTGTGTGTGCGTTACAATGTTTGTGCCCTGTAACAATCAGGAAGAGCTTTCAAAAATGGTTGAGAAACAATCAATACCTGCCCGATCATTGCTGGGTTTATTGCACTTAGTCTAGTGTCAGAATGGACAAACAGTCAATTCAGCAACATAACAGCAACGTCCTCCATTACAAAAAGACATTTACTTGCCTACGAAAACCAAACAACAGGGGTTCAAAGGGAGGGGGAGCGGCGACGGGTTGGGATATTCATCCCACACAATGGGGGAATTCGTGTGGGGGGGGGGTGTCAGTGGAGAGGGGAAAGGGCTACCAGGGAGTAGGCGCATGGAAGGAAATCTGACCATGCACCAGGAGAATGTGCGAAGAGGGTGGGGGGGGGGCAGGAGGAGACAGATTGGGGGCCTCGAAGTTATTTTTATTTCGTGCTACCCAGTGAAGTATTTCACTTAGGTACGCGGGAACCGGCTAGACCGGCGTATGTGACGCCGGGGTTACAGCTAGTATGATACATTTTAATCGATTAATTTTTTTATACTTATCGTGATCAATTTGTTTTAGTGACGCTAAATAGTTTCGATCCCCATGATGCTCTGTGCTTCCTGTTACTTGATGACAGCGCCCTCTGGCGGTAAATCGTTGAAAGCAGGTACTAGTTTCATCCAAATGGTAACCGTCGTCAAAGAAAAAAATGGCATTACCTATGGCAATTCCCTTACACATGCGTTAAAATCTCCGGGATGAGACAGAACTCGACCGTTGACCTAATAGCGATTTAAAGTGAAAGCTGTTTGGGGAAGGGGATGGTGGGGAGGGGAGGGTGGGGGGAGTGAGGAGGCGAGTTAAGAGTCAGTAGTGCCGCCGTGGCCGTGATGACGTCACCAATGAGCCATGTTTATTTGGCGAAGTGTGAGACGTCTATGCCGACACCCAAGTGCAGTGCATGCATGGTCTCATCACCCACCCGTTTGTTTTCATTGCAGAGGCATGCCGGGTAAACGGAGACTCCACCCCCCCCCCCCTCCCCCTCCCCCATCCCCATTCTCTGTTCGAACTCACCAACGAGTGAATTTTAAAGGCACTCTCGTCCGCCGAACGCAAAAATCGAAACTTTTCAGTAAAGCTGTATTGAACACATTTTTTTCCCTACCGAGCCGTCAAAAATCGCCTGGTACACCGAGCAGAACCCAAGCCCCTTTATTAAGCAGCACTCGCTGAATGTCAGACCAGGCAGGCGTCGAGAAACAACAAGTTTTTAACAAAAGCGTATCTCTAACTTGATGCTGTTTCGTGTACTATTCCTAAAGCCAACTGAGATAGTACCGCGTTCCTCGCTGCGAAGAATGCAGCTACTATTTCAGTTGACCTTAGGGATGGTAGCATGCGTTGAGGCGATCTGCGTGTAGCTGTTATAAGGCAGGCGGAATGTGCCTTTAATACATCGGTTACCTCCACCGACAGTAACTACAGCAGTGATTACATTGACTTATACCACACGCATATGATTCTCGTCGTGGATTTCGAACAATTAATCATTGTTACAAAGCCATATGTCGGCAGCAAAGAAAGTTTGTCGAAGGAATAGTTTTATTGTTGTCTGAAGGGGTATTTCGGAATCAAACTAGAAAGCAATGACACGCAAATGTTATGCTTATCAATGCTTGTTTTTAAACCTTGTTTATACTTATGAATAACCAAAACCTATATACTTCCATAACCAAACCAATTTACGAGTAATATTTCTTTGTTATTCTTGCACATTTTACGTTAATTTATTTGCATTTGAAATACGTTCACATAACACCACAAGTTTATAAAATACCTAACGGAACATAACAAAACTACTACCATTCAATTCTACTGTAGTAAACCAAAACAAATTGGTTGGTGGGTAGCTCTCACACTACCCGATGAAGGTTGCCACGACACGTTCCAACGTCGGTACTACACGCTATAGTTATTTATACTTACGAGTAATATAACCGAACCAATTTATGAGTAATGTTCCTTTGTTATTTCTACAGATT
>JAHWFP010228604.1:0-23621 GCA_023313725.1 Lithobius niger
CCAAATGGTTAAATCCGCCAGGCAAATGGATAAATCCACCAGGTAAATGGTTAGGAACCGTACATCAGGCGAATGGTAAGGTCCATCAGACAAATGGTTAAATCCGCCAGGCAAATGGATAAATTAACCAGGTAAACGGTTAGGAACCGTACATCAGGCGAACGGTAAGGTCTATCAGACCAATTGTTAAATCTGCCAGGCAAATGGATAAATCCGCCAGGTAAATGGTTAGGAACTGTACGTCAGGCGAATGGTAAGGTCCATCAAGCGAATGCTTAAGAGCTTAGGGTGAATACTCAAGTAAATGGTCAGGAACAACGGACGAATGGTCAGGCAAGAGCGTCTCCCTAAGAGGTGTCAAAATTAAAGACAAAGGAAGAAGCATCTGAAACCCATTACAAACAGTTGAACAGATTCTTGCAGGAGCTGCAGAGGAAATAAGACCTACATCATGGAGGGGTTTCAGAAGCGATGCAACCGCTAATGTAGCTTATTTCTCTTCCTCCTTTTCCACCCATATTGTATTGGGAACATGGATAAATCTAGCAAATTCCTAGCGTCTACATCGAAGGAAGTTAACAAAAGGTTGGACAAACGATGTAGGATTTCACTTAATCGCCATTTCACCCCAAGCAGAAGCTGAAAACGAAAGTAACCCAGAACAGTGCATAACGTCTTTTTGACTATTGATATTAATACCAAACCTAAAACCAGATTTTTTTTATTGATATGTTTTATCAATATCACAGCAAAATTTCAACAAAATTTCAATATTATGCCAATAGCAAATTGATTTTATAATAATATCAATATGTATTATATTTTAATATTCTTTCTCATGAATTTGCATGCAGTAACTAAGATTTCCTTTACTTTCTTTACCGGCAGTGGACACTATATTTGCACCATCAACCCCCATATTTGCACCATCGGAGCGATTGTTCAGTAACTAAGATTTCCTTTACTTTGTTTACTGGCAGTAGACCCTATAATTGCACCATCAGAGCGATTGTTCAGTTTTGCATGTGACTGACAGCACCCAAGAACAAGTGACGTAATATGCTACCAAAAAACTCGGAAACTGCATGAGGTTATATTTATCATATCAAAAACCAAAACAGGTAAAAGGGGCCGCCAAGTTCCGAATGGTTCGGTCCTTCAAAGGAGTGATATCAACACACCAAAACATTCACCAAGTTAATCGCACCGCTTAATAGTTCGAAGGTTAAATGAAAACTAGAACATTGCTACTTTCGGTAGCAATGTTCAAGTTTTCATTTAACGTCCAAAGTATTATTAGGTGCGATTAAGTTGGCGAATGTTTTGGTGTGTTAATATCACTCCTTTGAAGGGCCGAACCATTCGGAACTTGGTGGCCCCTTTTACCAGTTTTAGTTTTTGATATGATATCACTCCTTTTTTTAAAATTGTGTATTGGCTCAACTCCACTACTGTGCACATGTGTACTATAAAGTGGCATGTCAACAAGAAACTGGTTTTCAACAATTTGCTGCTACGTTTTGCCTACAGGCCGAACCATTCTCAACTTAGTCGCCTCTTTATGGGTTTTTGGTTTGGTTTTAATTTTGTTGTAATTTGTATTACAATATTTAGTTAGTTTTGGTGTATTGATATCACTCCTTTGAAGGGCTGAACCACTCTCAACATAGTGGCCTCTTTACTAGTTTTTGGCTTTGTTTATTTTGCTTTGTTTTTACAGTTGGATTATTTTTCGTGAATTGGACGTGAATACAATTTCTTTGCAACATTGTTTAGATTTATCGTGATGCACTAGTATGTGTCTAGGCACGTACGTCAGTATCCACGTTCTCATTGTCCGAACTTTGGCCATCCAATGAGAGACGATGCCAACAATACTAACAATGGTTATAACAATATTTTCGTACTTACGCGCCCTCCCACGCCATCCCTGTTACGCCCCCAGGCTCCAAACCATAAAAGATACGCAGTTCGTATTGTACTGCACCCATTCGTCCAATTTCATAGCTGGAAGCCTCCCCGTTATCTCGGTATCGATGAATAATCACCCTATGGGATTTAACATGGGGATGAGCGAATTAGCTAGCTAGCTAGCTAGTTAACACATTTACAACGTTATTGAGGGTCATATTTTGCATTGAAAGCAGCTTAGCTGGCATTCCTACACGACTTAATTTTTGTCAGGTGGGTCATTGCTCTTGATTTCAACACAATTTAAGCTTTTGTACCGCATTAATATTTCCCCCCAAGTACCTGAAATGTACCCAACTATGCTTCAAGATATAAGACACTGACGCTATGGCGCCGCGCTACAATGGTTTACAACCTCGACAATATAACTGATATGATGGTTGTTGTGATGATTGTTGCCTAACTTGGCGCGACACACTAGCGTGTGTCTAGATACAAAAAACCAAGAGCTATGTTACCAGTCTCGAATAGTTAATGTTGATGACAATCCACAATCGGCATTCTTGAAATGAACGTATACGCGGACATTCTTCGTTAGGTAAAAATAAACAAAGCCCTATGATCAATATTAGTGTCATCGAATCATGATAAGGAAATTTAAAGGTGATAAAAATGATAGCAACCCTATTTTCATTGTTTAAATTTCGCTGCTTGGAAAATTGTAAGAGACCTGTTGCCTGATCACATGCAATGATTATTAAAATGTTACCTTGTTCATGTTTGGTGTATCAACCTTCTTTACAAAAGCAAACACATGGTGATCTACACAGTCGCCCATTGCCAACTGGTAGCATTTGCTGTCCTCTTCATTAAATTTGTAGTCAAGACCATCAAAAGTGTGCACTATGTCTCCAGTGATAAAACACATCGCTGTGCACAAATAGACAAAATTAGAAAAAAAACAAACAAAAATATTTATTAAATTTGCAATCATAATGGTATTTGCTTAACGTCTTTCAAATGGCTAAATCTGGATCAGTAGCACTCAACTGATTAAAAGTTGACAAATGTATATATTGAGTATGAAAATATCTACATTTTAAAGCTAAAGTTTCAATGTAGTCATGAAAATGCAATATGTTTGTTTACAAAAATATGTTGCAATATTACTTCATGACTTACGTGAAAGAGGTTAGGCAAAAAATGCACGAAAGTTATTGGAACCTTTTAGGTATCCGGAAAAAACGCCCCCGACAAAACGCCCCCGGAAAAAACGCCCCCAACAAAACGCCCCCTGGAAAAAACGCCCCCAGGAAAAAAACGCCCCCAGGAAAAAAACGCCCCCAGGAAAAAACGCCCCTAGGAAAAAACGCCCCTAGGAAAAAACGCCCCCAAACAGGTTAAAATGCCCTAATGGTGGTCATTGTAGGTGGGCCTCAGATTTAATACGGCTCATCTATACGAGCATTAGTTTGCTTCAAATAACTTAATGCTCCAAGAAATTTATTTCAAAAAAGTATCTTTGCGTATTTACCCTCCGTATACAATTCTTTTTTAGCTACTTTTTTTTCTTCAAACTAAACTTGTTTCACCGTCGAAAACATCCAGTGAAATTCACAATTGAGCTGATTCATCTGTACGAGCATTCGTTTGCTTCAAATGACTTACACCTCCAAGAAGTTTATTTAAATAATATTTTTGCGTATTTACTAAACTCTCCCGGTTTATGATTCACGTACTTAGCTACTTCTTTTTCTTAAACTAGCCTTCTTTCTTCTTCAAAAAGTCTATGGTTCCAGAACACCGTCTCCAATTCTTAAGATATCCCTATTCTAGGCTCTCCTTGGAATCACGCACAATTTTAATCTCGCTAATTCGTATCAGTTTTTATGCAAACCAGTAATATATCTTTTGAGTAAATCAAATACAAACGGAGCGAGTGTCATAAAGGTACAAATTCGCTAGAGGAATCCCTACAGGGGACGTGAAATTGCTCACAATTGTAATGTTCTTGTCTCAGTTATATAGGTTTTTAAGAAAACTGGTATATCTTTAAAGTAAATCAAATGCAAACGGACAGAGTGTCGTAAACGTACTAATTCGCTAGCGGAATCTCTATTCAGGACGTGGAATGGCTCACAATTTCAACCTTTTTTTTTAAATAAATTTGTTGGAGCCTAAGTCAGCTCAATTTTGAATATAGTTACGAAAGTATAGTTACGAAATAGGGTAAACCTGGAGATGTGAACCTAAAACCATTTATTTAAGGACATTATTTCCTGGGGGCGTTTTTTCCTGGGGGCGATTTTTCCTAGGGGCATTTTTTCCTGGGGACGTTTTTTCCCGGGGGCGTTTTGTTGGGGGCGTTTTGTCGGGGGCGTTTTTTCCTAGAACCCATTTTAGCTAAAGTTGCTAATTGTATGTCATGTCACACATGAAAAAAATAATGTTACCCAAAAAGCCATCCATGCTGACATGTCCCGTGCAGTGGTTTGAAAAAAGTGTTACAATACAATGAAAGTATTGTAAAAGTATGGTTAGCATACTAGTAAGTTTAGCAACTTTAGCTAAAATGCATACACTATATGGAAAGTTTAGTCTGAAATGGCCATTACGAACTGCTCTCTATTAAAATGCAGCTTTAAATCTGTGTTGGCAACTGAAGTCTAGTGAAGACTAAATCATTTACTGACTTAAAGGTGGCCGGAAGACATTGTTAAATGTAGTGAAATTGCATGCGACAACACTAAAGGACACTACCCTAGTTTCCTGTTCACGAGATTTCATGGAAATAGGAAACCGACAAGCAACATTTCTTCTTCCATTTTAGTAATTTTAACAGAAGGACTGCAGAATAACTGCGGCATTTACCTTGCTGATAGTTGAAGAATTTCTGCTTAAAACGGTCTTCTGCACTTTCGGCAACGTTGAAGGGTGTGAACTTGGGGAAGACTGATGGGGCGTAGATTTTGTTGTAATAGACAATTTGATCGGGTCGGGTGATTTTCAGATCAAAAACTGGATAATAGTAAGAGAAGTTGGCTACCACGTTGACATGGTTTTCATCTTTACTACCGTGGAAATAATCAATGTAGAGATTGCTGTAGAAGGAATGACGGAACCAGGAGTAGAGACGGTTGGCAAATACTTTGTAGTGTTTAGGAATCTGTGAAAACAAGATGAGATGTACATTATTAATATTTCAACTCAAATTAATTCTAACGGTAGAAGCAAGCAGAGTTAACCAAGCAAAAAAGTAGAAGAAGTGAGAAAAAAGAAAAATCTGTGTCACTAAAATTATGCAGTGTATTTATTTTTTTGCTAGTTGATTCCGGCGTATCATACACCACTTTAGTAGGAACCCATGTTGTCACATTACCTGTTTGTTGTTGAAGGAAGGTTTTATTTTTTTTTTGAGCAAAATAAAAATACCTTTTCTACTGAAAACGTAATTTCAATATTTCTACAACTGTAGACCACACATGATAAAGGACACGCGTATAATTAACACTTTACTTATATCTATTTTACTTTTGTTAGCTGTACCTCCTACCGGTCTTAAACTGATAACCCATTTTCGCAGCTTCGACGGCGTTTGAACTCTTAACCTTTATAACCTGCACTTTAACCATCAAGCTATTCCGACCTGATGAAATACTCCAGTGTAAAACGTATAAAATAATATGACATAGTATTTAGTTCGTTAATGATTGTTACTAAGTAATCGGCAATACCGAGAGTGGCAGTCAGCTACAACGGGTCGAGCTCTCTTTGGGGTGCAACCTCATTGTGTCATGCGGTCGTTGTTGGAAGGCCTCCCTGTCTGGATGGGACGGATCCTGTCTAGGCTCCGGACTGGGCATACGTTACTGCGGGCCCACCAGTATCGTCTGGGCTGGTCCCCATCCCCTGAGTGCATCCACTGTCATACTGACCACACTCCCGAGCATCTTCTTTTCGTCTGCAGGGCACTACAGCCTCACAGGATGGGTATTTCGCGGTACATCAGCGCTAGTCCCACAATTCGCGACCTCCTCTCCACGGATGGGAACCGTGGTGGAATGAATCGTTTGCGCGCAGTAGCAGTATTTGTTAAGGCGACTGGCGTGGCAATTTGACCTCTGCACATTTTTTACTCCACAGTGACAGTCCTCTGGAGTTAATGCAATTGTAGTTGGTGTTTGTTGTATTCTGGATTGGTTAGTATAATCTGTGTAATGGTGTTTGCAGTTGTTCATGAAGTTTGTGTAGTAGGGCGCATAGCTTTGGGCTGAGGCTCTAATAAACAAATTTCAATTTCAATTTCAATTTCAATTGCAATACCGTTCACTCTGCTGAATGCGCGCCCCTTTCCTTTGCTACCGTTCAAAGAATGAATATTCTCGCTCTTGTTCACTGCTACCTTGCTGCTTCGCCGGCAGCATTTTCGTTTTACGTGAAGCATTGTTTTGTCTATGCAAGCATTGTCTCCTCATTGTTTCTTCTCATTGTTTAATTTACATTCTTCCAAACACCACATTTGTTTGTTAATTTCTTTCTTTCTTTACGGTCATAATCCTCTGGAAATAGAGCTCCTACACAGTGTAGAAAATTGTAATTGGAAATTATACCGATTTGGTTTTAGGATTTTTTTTTTTTGTGTTGAGTAACTTTTGTAATTCCCCCCGAAAGTGAAAAATCACCATCAGAAACCAATTTTTTAACCTCTATTTTTACCTTCGGAATGTATAGGACAGATCTGCTTCAGAATTGGTCCATATTTGTTGCCAGTAACATTCAGCAGCATGATACTAGACAATGATGGACTGGCAGTTAACCAGTCGTAAGCCATGACGAAGCAAGGAGTAAGTACTTTTCTTACCAAGGAGCAACCACCGCAACATTAATAATTGGTTTGCCACCATTACATTACCCACTAAGTACAGATGCAAACCTATTTACGTTGCCTTTTGGACTTATATGTCAGGCTGCCTGAGCGGAGAATCGAACCCAGGACCTTTGAAACCAAAGGCCGAGGTACTACCGCTGAGCCATACTGACACGGCCTATGAAAAAGGAAACGTAAAGGCCGTGTCAGTATGGCTCAGCGGTAGGACGTAGGCCTTTGATTTAAAGGTCCTGGGTTCGATTCCCCACTCAGGCAGTCTGACATATAAGTCCAAAAGGCAACGTAAATAGGTTTGCATCTGTATTTAGTTATTTCTTGTGAGCCTTTGGCTTTCCCTTCTTTAATTACATTGCCCATACATGATTTTATCAAAAAATTTGGACAAAGCTAATGCTTTGAACGCGAGTTTTTTTTTGTAAAATTGCTAACACTGCTAACTGTCACAGGGTCCTTACAATATGCGCAGCTACGCAGACTCTTGCTGAGATAAGCTTTTCTACTGAGACAATTTTTAAAATTCTTGGGTCTCTAATAAACAGCCATGCGATTGGTCCAGATTCTTCTATGACTGACAAAAATCTTACACTGGAATTATGTACCCCATTGTATAATTTTCAACTTCAGACTATCCCTGGAAACTGGCACACTGCACAAATGATGGGAACTGGCCGTAGCTCTTCTCGTTTACAAAAAGGGTAATACTACCAGCCCAAGAAATTGCAGGCCCATTTCGCTAACATCAGTGTCATCTACAATGCTCGAACATAGTCTCGCAGAACACATAACGTGTCATCTTAGAAAATTTGAGCTGTTCTCTTATGATCAGTTTGGATATCTGCCTGTGAAGTCAACTGTCGTTCAGCTGCTTTCCTGCCTAAATGACTGGAAGACAGTTCTTCGTAAAGGCCTTTGATTCCGCAGTAATTCAAAACTTTGTGCAAAGTTAGAAAAACTTGGTGCTAAGGTAGATTATTGCTTTCATCTGATGGGTTTCAGTCTGTCTGTGCAGGCAATTCTAGCCCAGGCATGTGGGTTGTGACTTGTGTAGCTACCCAGGGTTCGTTCCTGCGACCTCTACTCTTTATTCGGCACATCGCCGATCTCTAACCGAAATATGGTACGGTTAGAAATCCAAAATTTTGATCTCATGAAATACCCTGTCTGCAACACAAAACAGCTCCTAAATGTAACCAGTTGTTCACAACCGTAGAATGGGTATGAATGTCATTTGACGCTTAATTTAATGACTTCTTGCTGAAGAGCCTTCCCATAGATGTTAGCTGGGATACTGCAGACCTGTCAACTCGCGATGGATGAAACACCTGCTTCCAGCTACGAATAGTAGATATAAAGACAAATACAACAGAAACAACGGAGACAAACATGAGAAAAGACGAATGTTAGCTGCACATCCCTGATACAAACTACGATTGGAGCCTCTCCGTATCATTGCAAACAAAGCATTCTTCGATACCCAAACCCGTCGTTGCAGCTGTTTCACAAGGCTTCCCTCAGCACCAATGCACAGATGGTAACAATCAAGAAGGGAGTGCTGAATGTCACGAAGCACGGTGGGTGTCATCATGCAACTGTGTACATGCCTGGATTATCATTTCTTACAAGTCCTCCAACATGGTTGGTTGGGTTTCATAGAGGACAGATTTAACATCCCCGCACAGGAAGAAATACGAATGATGAAATCAGGGAAACGTGGTGGCTATGAAGCAGGCCTCACCCGTCCAATCCAGTGACCTAGAAACATTATGTTCAAGTGCACACTTATGTGGAAATACAGCCGCGCCTCGTCCTGCTGAAACCACATGGTCAACCATGGGTTCAGTGTCAATGAAGTCACTAAGGGCACCGTCCAGAACTAAATGCCTATATCTTTCACCCATAAGAGACCCTTTGTAAAAGACAGGAACTACCAGTCAATCGTCAACTATTCCACACCATATGTTTGTATGGTGGGCCACTTGTCTAAGCCAACTTGGATTTATTTTCAGCAGTGTAGTAATGCATATTATGAGTGTTAACAATACCGTTGCGTGTAAACTGGGTCTCGTCAGACCCAGGATCGTCAATGGAAACCAAGCATCCCTCTTCACTGTTTGCTACAAGTTACGGACTTTCAGGGCTTAATGACAATGTTCACCTTTGGGCATAAAAAATGATCGTTTTCGTTATTCTGGGGCTTTAAACAATGCCATTCAACAATGCCACTATCTGGCATCAACAATGGAGAATTCCTTCCGCCTTCAGTGACGTACTTAAAACTCGATACAGTGCGATCATTTTTTATGCCCAAAGATGTACGTGATACGGGTGGAACTTATGGTCATGTAATGTTAATAGCACGGAATGACAATGCACTACGCTGCCCTGTGCTATGCCACGGCTGATGGTGTGTGAATTTAAAACGACTGAAACCTGCCCATAGACGTTGCATAACTGTTCCCATTATCTTGAAATGGCATATGATGCGTCCATCCATTTGACGAGCAGTGTAACGCCACTGTGGATGATGCTCCTCATGTAGTGCACACCCAGCTTCGATGTTCTCCCCAACTGCGACATAGCATAACACCATAGCCACCATTTCGTGTTGAGCGGATTGTGCCGTCATCTGGGGTGAAAAGGGTCATGGCCTCCTCCATGAGGTAAGGTTTCTGCGGCCATCCATACTGGGATCTGAGGACAGTCATGCAAATTGTTACAGAACACTTATGCAAGGAAGTTTCTTCTGGCCAAAAGCAAATATGCAATGCCTGTACTGCGAACACAGTGTGTCCTAAAGACATGCCGTTTTGACATCTGCAATGGTTTGTCTAGATGCACATGTATCTAATTGGACCTGTCGACCAATCTCCCAAAGAACCGGCAGTCCAAACAAATCTATATAAGTTGCGCTTCATCCTGACTCCCCATTTAAGGTAAGTTTAAATTTCAAACGGTTACAATAATTGTACACGCATTCTCTAGCTTTTGCCGTTAAGCTGTTTGAATAAAACAGGCTCGAGTTCGTCCATCTTTTTCTGGGATCGTATCCAAGATTATGGCGAGCTTCCACGCATCTTTGGGAAGGTACTGTTCGTATAACAACACCACAATGCCGACCTTCAAAGGTACGACCTTTGCCCCTTGGCATGATTTATGAGAGCACAATAGATATTCTTTTGCCAACAATGCCACAATGTATAAGAAGTCGGTTATGGTAAACAGCATTTTGGACAGCTCGTCTTTATGATCTTTACGTTCAGCAGTTACCAGTCAATGGAAGAGTCGTAAGCTTTCCACATGCCAAGAAGTCAGTGGAAGTTAACAGTTCGCCGTCCAAGACTTCTGAATAGACATACGAGATTGGCCTGGAATTCACCACAGTTCCTACTTTAGTCAGCATGGTAGAGAGCTGTTCAAGGTGCTAGTCGATGAACTTTTTGAAGGAGTTTCTTGACTGTTCTAATCATCGTCTCCCAAAAGCCTCCCCACCATGCCGCCTTCTAAACAATGAATTTTCAGGAGACACCCTTCTTACCATATCAAACCTGGAGATCGGGCTGTTTTTGTATGCCACAATTTTTTTCAGCTAACAGTCAGCTCGCTTAAAAGTTGAAGCATTATCCGAAGAAACAGTATCACTTCCACCTCCGCGAGTAGAAAACCTTCTCATTGCAAGGAGAAAATCATCATTAAATAGTTACCTAGTGTTGGCCTCAAGTTTTTGCTCTGCAACGTCCAACATGGAAGACTGTTAAGCCATGAAGGTACCTGATTAATTACACTGCATCCTCTTCTTCAAATTGTATGTTAGGGGTTGGGTTAAAATCTTCGGAACTTGACAGTAAACTGAAGAACCAAACAAATGATGTCCATGAGATGATGTCCACGCTCGCCAATATCAGCGAACTCGAGTAGAAAATCGCCTAGATTTTAGCCATTCCTGGAGCAGGAATGACGTGTAGACATATTCACTGGAATGACGTTGACTGCATCGGGGTGATTGAAAGAGTTGTGTAACTGCACTTGTGGGGGTGGAATTCACCACAGTTTCTACTTTAGTCAGCATGGTAGAGAGCTGTTCAAAGTGCTCGCCCATGAACTTTTTGAAGGATTTCCTTGACTCTTCTAATCATCGTCTTCCAAAAGCCTCCCCACCATGCCGTCTTCTCAACAATGAATTTTCAGGAGACACCCTTCTTACCATATCAAACCTGGAGATCGGGCTGTTTTTGTATGCCACAGAAATGCTGTTTTTGTATGCTGCAAATGTGGGGGTGGACAAACTGGAATTCGTTCCATTCCATGGTATAGGAATCCGGTACCTGCCAGAAGCTGATCTGCAAATTGTTTGAGCAGCAGCACACCTTCATGGTCCCAAATCTGTGGTACTCCGTCTCAGATTTGACACTTGAGGACTTCAAGGACCCGACTTCGTAGTTTGCTGCTGGAAGGTTGAGTGATGATTCGCCTGGTGTGAGCCTGACCTATTGTGTACTGTGCATTGAGAAGGACTGTCCTGCCTTTTTTCAGTAATCAAATCAGTGTGGATCAATTAACCAGTTACTGTTTTATGAACTATTTCATGGATTTTTATGGACTGTTTACATGAACCATCCGGCACTCAGTGATTTTAAAATCAGTGATAACCTAAGTCCTTCGATGCATGAGTGATCAATCTCAGTACAACCAGTGTTTTTTCTTGTGAGAAAGTGTGTCTTGAAGTGATTCAGTTGTCTTTCACCAGTTTTTCATGTTTCGATTTATTGTGAAAATCCCTATATCAAACTTGCACCACTGGTAAACCCGACCTTATTTCAAAAGGGAAGGAATGACGTGAGCTCGCCCTACCACTGCACTCACCAGCACAAGGCTGCAAACACAGCCTCTCTATTGACATTGACTGATCTCGGCTGGCATTGCCATTCAGCTCTGTGGAAAGAGTGAGGAAAGAGATAGGATGGAGATGAGCACAGGCTCGCCATGGTAAACAGCGAGTAAAGACTTGAAAACAGACCAAGAGTAGAAGCTAGTTCCCAACCTATCTCGTAAAGGGGAAACTGTGATACCTAATGCACTTCCAGCAAGAACTTTAAAAATACAGTGTAGTTAATTTTGCATTAGCAGGGACTATTTTTATTTTGTGGCGGCTTGATCGAATCTTCTAAAAAGCTGCAGTGATAAATAAATAAATAACTAAATTAGTATTAAAACAGCTTAAGAGTATAAAATACAAAAAAACTTAAAGCTCTAATGGAACATTTAAGCCATCAGCGTTGCACTAATACGTGTAAAAGAAGCCCCAGCGTCCCATAAAGCAAGCTGGAGCTTCTTTTACACGTATTAGTGCGACACTGACAGCTTACATGTATTTTTCTAATATCTGTGTTCCTTTAGAGCTTTAAGTTTTTTTAAGGCTTACATCCGTATTTTATATGCTTAAGAAGCGTTTTTTTTTATAATACTAATATCTATTATTTATATCTTGTTCTGGCAAGAATAATAAAGAAAAGAATATTGCAATCACCTTAAAATAACTGTTATGAGGGCCTTTTTATTACTCAATTTTAAGCTATAAAAATTGGAAAATCGGTTCTTTGTTTCGATCGCTAGGTGAGAGCAAAATTTCCCAACCAAAAAGAAGAACAACAATTATTGTAGTCACATTAAAATAGCGTTCAAAAGGTCCTAGGCCTTCTTCATACCTACGTTTCATGCTATAAAACTTGAGCATCGGTTCATTGGTTCGATAACCAGGTGTAGTACAGGTGTCATGGGCCAGAATTTGGGTAATCATGCACATCGAGCTAAAAGCTATGAAATTTGGTACACAAGTCAATTCTTAGCTTATAAATCGAACTAGCTATGGAATCCTTCGAGATGCACCCTAAGGACCGTTCCTGTGCTCCATCCACACTCACCTCTATGAGGTTATTGACCAACAAATTCTTGCTTACCGTGCTAAAACATAAATCGGTACACAAGTGATTCTTAGCAGTACAAATCGAGCAGAATTTGTTATTCATCAGCCCCTCAAAGAGAGAACACAAGGAGGCACTAGGGGCCTTGGGTGCATCTCATGGGATTCCGCATGTAGCTCGATTTCTACTGCTACAATGCATGTTTTTAGTACGTTCAGCAAGAATTTCATGGATCCACGGCTGGTTTGATTTCTACTGCTAAGAATGACCTGTGTACCACAATGCATGCTTTAGTACGATAAACAAGACTTTTTCTGGTGTCAGCCTCATGGAGAATGGGGGGGGGGGGGGGCAAGAGGGAACTGAGGGGCCTTGGGAATCTTACGGGAGTTCCATAACTAGTCTGATTTGTACTGCTAACAATGACTTGTGTACCAAATTTCATTCTTTTAGCACTATATGCAAGAATTTGTTGGTCAGGCCGTAGGGAGGTAGCTAGTTCGATTTGTACTACTATGAATGACTTGTGTAACAAGTTTCATACTTTTAGCTCGATCTGCAATAATTTGTTGGTCAAGCCTCAGGGGCAACACGTAGAGCGTGGGGAATGCACTGGGGGTCCTTGGGGGTATTTCATGGGGAGTTTCATGGCTGGGTTCATTCTTGCTGCTAAGAATGACTTGTGTGCAAAATTTCAGGCTTTTAGCTCAATTTGCAAGAATTTGTTGATCAAGCCTCACAGGGAACACAGGGGGGCTCTGGGGGCCCTTGGAAGGTATATCATGGGGTTCCATGGCTAATTCGATTTATGCTGCTAAGAATGATTTGTGTCCTAAATTTCATGCTTTTAGCTGGATTTGCAAGAATTTGTGTACACCACTTAATGATATCTGCAAAGTGCTCTACAATAAAACATGCTCTGCCGACGAAAATACTGCAGTCACATTAAATTCGCGTTGAAAAGGCCCT
The DNA here is from genome assembly GCA_023313725.1 of Lithobius niger. Lineage (NCBI taxonomy): Eukaryota > Metazoa > Arthropoda > Chilopoda > Lithobiomorpha > Lithobiidae > Lithobius > Lithobius niger. Next base: position 13,687 of record JAHWFP010228604.1, read on the forward strand.
GGTCATTGTTAATACCTACATTTTAAGCTATATCGAAAATCGGTTCATTGGTTTGATCTCTAGGTGAGAGCAAAACTTCTAGCCCATTTGGCTTTCAGTCACAAGAATATGGTAGTCATACTAACATAGCATTCAAAAGGCCCTAGGCCATGTCGCCATGTCCATACCTACGTTTAAGCTATAAAACTTGAAAATCGGTTCATAGGTTCGATCTCCAGGTGAGGGCAAAGAGTCCCTACAGCAAGAACAACAACAACAAGAAATACTGTGGACGCCAAACGGTTCGATTGCTGTTAAAATTTGTAATGGGGTGAAATAGTTACGACACGACCCAAATTACCGAATTTCGTTGGTCTAAGTCAATTCTAGGCGAAATTATAGGAGTTCAACATTTGACAGTTAACACTGAAGTTCGTGCTGAGGCTTGCATAAATAAATAACACCAGTTTAGGAGCATGGGCGATCCTATAAAGACGAAGATCGAAAAAGGAAAAGTTATCATTAAGGCACCTACACAGGATCGTAAAAGTTAAGGCTCGGTCAGTTTTCAGCGTACGGTGATAAGCGACTCCATTCCGGTAGTTTTCAGGTATTTTCAGTACGACAGCTTGTACAAACCCTTCAAGGATTTCAAGAAACATCTTTGACCAGATTCGATACGCTCTATATCTTTCCAAACCAGTTTTGCAATGTGCATCTGCTAATGCACAAGTCTGGAATTTTCTTCTCCCCCAACAGTTTCCATAATTCTAGCATTTGGAGTCTACGAAAACTGATCAATTAATTCTATTTCAATGTTTCTTGGGCCTTTTCATCTTCATCAGTACGCCCGATGGCTATGAACATGTGTGACAAGTATTTCCATGTGTGAATGACTGAAAAATTGTACTTAAGAAGGTAAAGCAACATTACAGCCACAAAGAGAATGCCTTGTAACGAATGTTGTGGTGAACACTCACGTTTTTATACTCCACATCAAAGGTGAGCTTGTCAATTCTGCCATTGTCTTTTATTGCTTTCCAACACGCATCAGTCCAAAAAGCATGATTCTTCTGCAAGTCCTCACTGCATTTTCTGTGAAACCAAACTTTGGACTTGTCTGCTTTCTTGTGCTCCTCGGTCTGTTCCGCAAGCATCTGAAAAAAAATATGTTATTAACTCTCGAGTCAAGAGATTCATGTTTGTAATAGGTTATAAAGAATTAAAGATGCTTTTGTCAACAACAAAATAGTTGAAATAGACATTAACAATAAAACAATAGAAAACCGGACGGAAAGAAAATCGGCTCAGAAGAGTTTAATAAATACAGATGCATACCTATTTACGCAGACTATTGGACTTATATGTCAGACCGCCTGAGCAGGGAATCGAATCCAGGACCTTTGACACCAAAGGCCGAAGTCCTACCACTGAACCAGTCACTGCTAAGGCAGTCTGACATATAAGTCCAAAAGGCAACGTAAACAGATTTGTATCTGTATTTATTTAATCCTTCTGAGCCGATTGGCTTCCAGCCCTGTTTAATCCTTGTTTCTCGCTTGATTTGTGTATTCCATTCGTTTCACTTGGTGGGTGGCACAGCAAATAGTGTCCCTCCAGTGGCGATTGGAAAGTGTATGAATATGTATACGTGGATGTTAAATGCTTCCTATGGACGTTTCTTTTGGGCCGTGTTAGTTTGACTCAGAGGTAGGACCTCGGCCTTCGGTTTCAAAGGTAGAGGGTTTGATTCCTCGCTCAGAAAGGCCAAAAGGCAACGTAAATAGATTTGCATCTGTATTTATTTAAACAATATCAAGACGCACATGTTTTCTTTTTCACTCCTTCGATGATTCTATACCAAATGGCAGAATCATCAATTCATCAACTTTAAACTTTTTTTGGCAACCCTCATTTTGGAACGAGATGTATGACGGTCAGAAAGGTCACGACAAGGACTTGGCTGCAGTCCCCTACAGCAGAATGACGAATAAAACAAAACATGTAAGCCCAATCTATCAACAAAATGGCAGAGTAAGGCACAATCAGTGTCTCTGGATTCAACATATCCACAGTGTTGCACAACTCTCTTCGCCAGGGGGCACTTCGTTTCTCCAAAGTAAACACCTCTAGTTAGCATGCCTCACACCTCACATGGCTTCAAATATTACCAACACCCTAATCCCTTCCCTATAATCAACTTTATCAGTGAGAGGAAGGACTCAACAAATGGTTTGTACATGGTTGCCTACAGAGGAGGATTAAGGGGCTCACTGTATGCGATCCCGTGTGAGACATGGAACTCTAAAACAAGAGGCTTTTACTTTGGAGAAACGAAACTCTCGCTGGCTAAAAGAGTTGTGCAACACTGTGGAAATGTTGAATCCTCACACAGAGATCATGCATTAGGCCACCATTTTTGTGACAGTGGCCGCTGTCCTGATGTTTCTGAAACATCAGTGGTGTTCGCAGAAAAGTGCCAATACATCAGGTTAAAATTAGAAGCCTGGATGATTACCCTGAACAAGAACAAGGCTCCACCAATTACCCAGTTATGGAGCAATGGGCAACCTTGTTTAAAAAAATGTTGTTGAGTAATTTCCAATGAACCCCTTGAATAACTTGCTCCGTGTGGCAGGGCGAATTATGTGTCTTAGGTATGAACATTGTTTTACTTTATTTTCAAATTTTGGAAGTGCCTTGTGGTTTATCGTGTTGTTGTGTGGTTTTAGATTTTTAAAGAAAGAAGTTTCGTTTGTGAAACGAATGTTGTGGCTTCAGTGGTTCTTTTTAGATTTTTAATTACTTCTTGAACTGCTAATTTGGGATTAAGGAATCTCTGAATAGTTTTAGCTTTTGTTTTTTGGTAAATTAGAACTGGTTCCTAAAACTATAGTATGGAAGGCAGAAATAACTAGTACCCCTAAAAATCACAAACTTGCCTTAAAAAATCCAACGAGACTGTAAGTTCAAAAAACCATACGTTACAATAACATCATGGAAGTCACCTCCTATTAGCACAAGATTTTTGGGTATTCTTCACCAAGATAATTTTACTTTGTGAGGTTGACACTGGGGTTGGAGTGTAGTGCAACAAAAGTAATATTTAAGATTGAGCGCCATTGTGAGCCACTTACACCGTAAACCCAACGCTTATTCAAGTCCCACCCTCCTTGACCCTCCTTCATTTTTAATATTAAAAAATATATATACTTTTACCTTTACTGAAATTTGTTTGGCATTTTCGTCACTACCGATAGTCAGCTTTCCATTGTATACAACAGTGATTTCTTTGGGCTCCCCAGTGAAAATAGTCATGTAGTTCACGTACGTAAGATCTGCATCATAGTTGAGCTGTGAAAAAAGACATGTTTTTATTTTCTTAATAATTATCACACATTAGTTCTGTGAAAATTTCTAAGAAATAAACCGTTCCTTTTTCAAAGTTTTAAAAAAATACTTAATTGGGTCGATTTCCACATAACAACCTTCAATCCTTCATGCCAAATTGCTGAGAGCGTGTGTATGGCAAACAACATATTCACAACTTTTAGGGTTAGTGGTTTACATCATTTGTCATAGTTGACCTTTCTTTTAGACCTAAATATACTCCTTCAATGCCATTAGCCAACTTGAGCTTCTCAAAAAACTCCGTATGAGCTCCATCTGAACCGCATCCGAGAGCCAACTCAACACCCCAAGGATAAGTCGGGTTTCGACCGATATTCAGTTTACCTATGGTGAATTAACTACTGTTTGACATAGAACTTCGCACGGCAAATTCCTGCGAATAGAGGTCCCACTCACTGTGAGAAGCAGCATCAGAACGAATCATATGTTTTATGACCTTCTTATGCCTCTCATCAACGTTAACCTCGGCACGATAAGGGGGTGCATAATGGCTTTTTACGTTTATACTCACCAACAAACGACACCTGTGTTAGTCACAAAACATGGCCCCTTATCTGAAAAGATGCATTCAACAAAACCCATCTGAAGACAACATCTTTCACACACTCGGCAACTTGTTTCGCTTTGGCCGGTATGAGAGCATACATTCTGGCCAAGAACTGAATCTTCAAAGGACTGTGAGTATACATTTCCTCCTTCATCAGTTTACCAGTAAGAGCCCAATGAGATCCATGGTTCCAAAGGGCACTGGAGGGTCACTTGTTTTAAGAACCCAGCAAGTTTTGAAATGTCAGTTTTGCATAAGTCTAACAAATCTCATACCTGTGTATCAACTCTACAATATACCTCTTTCCCAATTCCTGCAATTTTTTAAAGTATCAAACACTTCAAAATGGCTGTATAATGGTGATGAAAGGTGGCATGGTAACGTATTGTTTTTGGTAAAAACATGCTTTAAAACAGCAGCCACACCACGCACGCTATATGGAATATATGATTTAAACCTGATCCAATCATGCAATTAAAGCTTTCCTGGAATGGAAGCTGCTTCCATCAACGCACTTGTCATCAACCAGCACCTTCTGGAGTTGGTCCAAGTTTAATAATTTAACTCTAGGAATAAAACGGACTTAGTTAGCCTATTACTGTGCTACTAAACTTTCAACTTGTAGCCAAAACGTATAGTCCTTCACTGTTAAGCTTTTAAAATCTACTAGACGGGTTTTTATTCCCCACAATTAAGTTGTTTGCGAATGTTTACTTTATTTTCTGAAGAAAAGAATGGGTTATTTTTTATTTCACACCCAACTGTTGGCTCGGCAGAAAAATATTGGTTTCCACGATTTTTTTTTCAAATCCACTGTTCAGATAATGACGGGATCCGGAAATGTGTATGTATAAGACCCAACGTGACAAAATCAAAGATTCGGTTTTATGGCCAAATTCTAAGCTTGTCTCTATTGCACAGCTAGGGGACTGTGCAACAAGTGTTACATAGTAGGCACCAGCTGCAGGTGTTAGCTGAGTCATTCCTGTGACTCCCGAGTGTCTCACTTGTTAGGATGCATCCAAACACATGGCTGGTTAGGCAGTTGGCTACTCCTTACAGTTGACCTTTAGCTGTTGTGCTGCTATAGGTTGAGGTCTGGGTTTGGTCATACACAACAGCATGGAGAACTAGGAAGTGTTGGCTTTCTTGTCTCCCTTTTCTTGGCTGTGAAGTGTTGGCTTTCTTGTCTCTCAAGATATTGCATGTAACAGCCTGTTACAATAAGGTGTCAGTCATTGACGTCTTTCTTATGTAACTATTTACAAGTCAGTAATTATGGCATTGCGTATAGTAGAATTCCGACTTTTTTCGTGACGAAAAATTTCACGGAAAATTGGGATGAATTGTAGATCTTACGACAGTACTATTTCACATGTTATGCACAGAAAATTAAATTAGCAGCATCTCTAGCTCACTGAAGTAAGGGAATGGTAGTAAAAGAGAAAATCAACCGACAACAACCAAGGGACGTGCATTCATCATCGACAATTACAAATTGAAATATGCCTACTCGGCCCTGTTCTGCAGAAAGGGTGAAACTCAAGGGTGAGAACTGCCATTCTCAGGAAAATACGTTTAAAGTTTGAGTCTGCTCAAATCGCTGTCAAATCGATGTCAAAAGGGTAATTGTTTGGAAACCTTACTTTTCACGCTATCGACCTTATTCACCTACCTATCGATTCCTTTCGTCGTTAGGGTTCCGAAAATCATAACGAAAACGTGTGCAAACGCTTTTTTATTTAAAAAAAAATTATTAAAACACGCTAAAACGCTACGCACAACTGTCGTTCCGTCATCGCGATGCTGCGAGGTGGATGGACAACAAGAAAATCTGATTCCGTGCCCCTGAGTATACGGAAATTATCTCGTTCCGGTAGCAGACGAAATGGCTGAAGCAGACGAAAAATTGGTTGGTGTATATCGATATTTGCGGCCGGAATCACAGACCGCAGGGGCGCGCTTCGCGCGCATTATTATATACTTCGAGAATTGGTGTAATCAGAAAATGTATGACACAAGCATTTGTGAAACAAGGAAGTAGCATAATTTGTTCCTTGTTTCACAAATGCTTGCATCATACTATTTCTGATTAGACCAATTCTCGATGTATATGATAATGCGCGCAAAGCGCGCCCCTACGGACTGTAAATCCGGTCACAAATATCACCGTATGCCTAGGAAAGAGATAATTTTCGTTTAGTAACGTTCTGGTTGAAATCAGGTTTTCTAGTTGCGGAATCATCGCGTAGAATAGCTGCCGCTTCTAGCTTGTTGTGCGTAGCGTTTTAGCGTGTTTTAATAATTTTTTTAAATAAAAAAACGTTTGCACACGTTTTCGTAATGATTTTTGGAATCCTAACGACGAAAGGAATCGATAGGTAGGTGAATTAAGTCAATAGCGTGAAAAGTAAGGTTTCCAAACAATTACCGTCAAAAGTTTTTTTGAATTACTGAATCCGTTATTCTACAGGTTGTACTGTTCCCTATAAATCATAGCAGTTAAAACATTCTTTTAATCTGCAATAATAAAAAAAAAAAACTTTTTACTTATTATTAAATCATTAATAGCTTTAATATTGTAACGTTAAAAGGATGTAACTGTAATTATGACCATTTCTGACAGCAGATTGTTACACAAAAAAAGTGCAAGTGCCACGGTCTCCAGGAAGTAGCAACCTTTTTGTGTGACAAATCTGCAGACCTAAGCAAGTTACATCCTTTTTGCCGAATGCTAACTTCTGATTGGCTGAAGATACGATCTTGAAAATTTTTTGGAAAATAATTGGCAACGGACGGAGTAATTTGAGCACAGTTCTTCAAAGAGGGTGTAATTACAAACTTTCTGCAGAACAGGGCCGTACAGTCCAAATTAATGCAGCTAACTTTAAAACAGCACTTTGCAGAACAGCTGGAAGTTACAGGAAGAAATGCTGTCCATCCTGTGACCTCCTCGTTAGGTCCTGCTGGACTTGGAGGTACTATTTGTGTTAAGTAACTACTTATTGTTTCTACAGTATTTGTTGTCACTTTTGAAATAGCGAATTTCTTATGTAGATTTTATATTCCAGTGAGCAAGATGTCAGGATGTATCAGATAGCACTGAAACCTTCTGAAGATAAATTCATGGAACGCCTGGCTATTAGTTCCTTTCTTTGCGTATAAAAAAGATGTAATTCCTGAAAAAGAGAGTATGGCAAAATACCTCCAATTTCTTTTCGTCGTAGTTGGGAATTGGTGATCTTTCAAAGTGTGCTGAAACCTTGCGAATATCCTTTTCGGGATAAGTGCTCGAAATGCTTAGTGTGGCATCCCATTTCCTTTCTACTGCACCTCTTCCCACTAAGGACAAACTTGATTGGCATGTGTCATGAGCAGTTTTCCCCTCTGAAATGTAAATAAACATTCAATTGCCAGCATTATTTTTCATGGTAACATTGCTTCACAATTAACGCTCATTAAAAAAAATTGTGTGCAATTAAAAAAGAAGGAAAATATAAAACTGTGCTTACCAAAGACTATCGTATAGTTGTACCGGTTCGTAAATAAAAACTGAAAAAGATCAGTTACTTCATATTAATTGCTTGATACATTAAATATTGTACTTGAAAACAACATGCATTGAATGGCATTGTTTACAAACTCTTTGTGTGTATGTCATCGAATAAGTTGTTTGGTTTTTAATACTGTACTCCAGTTTCACCCACGAGGCTTTGATGTAACTCTTAACACGGTTTCTTTGACCGTTTTCCGTACATGGGGCTTGCACTGGTGTTAATGTTCTTGCATCTTGATAGTATGTGGATCTGTTGTAATGCTGTTATCTTAGGTTGGTATAAAAGGTATTTCGCGTTGTACGAATTTCACCACACCCAAGACACAGTTTTTGTAAGATGAGTGATTTGATGCATGGCAGAACTGAAGCTCTTTAATTAACTCCTTGGCCACAGCAATGTATAGAGCAGTGACACGACGTAGTATTATTGTATATAACTCTATGATGGAGCCTTAATGGGTTAGCTGCAAGGAGCACTGCAGAGAGAAACAGAAGGGCGTCATACTGAGGACGATGCTGTGAAGAGTGATTTCTTAGACTAAAAACGCGCGATTTTTGTTGTTCGAGAAAACAAAGTTATTGTAAGCCTAAGAAATACGCTCTTCCGTTGGTTTTCCCTCCATTTTTATGTAGTGCACCTTGTAGTTATGCCCTCCAAAACCCATACTGGTGCCAATCTGGTGCCAATATGGCGGCGATTGTCACTGTTCTATACATAGGCACCTTTTTGAGGGTTCTATGTGCACGTAGGGCAGCTGTGAGATTTGACTTGCATCCTCTAAGCTCACAGTCCACACCTTGATGAATCAGCTGTGATTTGCTTGCAGCATTTAGGATCTCAGGAACTGTCACAAAGCTAATTTTCCAATTTACTTGCCTTTTCAGTTTATCTAAAAAATTGGCTCACATCACCGACACAGAATGTTTTAATATACACCTCTATGATTAAATTATCACCGCGTTTAATATTATTGTGTATTTGGCAGCTTGATTTGTAGTTTGTGGCATTATAAACCAAAAAAAAAAAAAAATATGTCTCACAAACAGAGTCATTCATAACTTTTCGTTTGGTAAGTTGAAAGTCTTTTGTACCCTTGTATCCATTCAGATCTCCATGCTACGCAGCGTCCATATTAAAAAAAAAAACGGCAACTTTATTATCCAGTATGATTCACGCGTGAATAGCACGCCTTGCCAAGGCTTCACAACAGCCAAACTTATCTTAAAAATCGAGAAGATTTTATTTTTTCGTCTCGTTTTATTGGTTCATTGATTTAAGCACGTTATTTTTAAATCAGTAAGTTGTATGGGGTTACAATAGCTCTTTCTAAAATAACATACTCTCAGAGAATGGTATTCTACTTTGAAAGAATGGTGTGAAACAAATGCGATGGTACTAAAAAGCACACCGACGATTGTTTACCGCCTTTTAAAGAAGTGTTGCTTTTTTGACATTCTAAACATTAAAATTGATGCAAACATCAAACTTCAGATATTGGAACTTAAGTTGGTCATACTTTTGCATTTACCTGGAAATATTTACCAAACCCTTCTAGATTTTAACATGAACCATGCTTGATGTTTGTTGGACTACACACTAGCCATACGGGAAGTCCATGACAAATGGGACGTACGTACAACATAAAGGTAAATGTACACAAAGAGTCACATCGTAGTTTGCTAAATAAATATACAAATATTTTTGATTCGTTAAAATTTTCTTACTGAAATGAATAACCTCTGTTAGAATGACGTACAAAACAAGACTGAAGGTAAGCAAAATGTTGCCCGAAAAATATTAATAGCCGAATTATCATTTTATTTGCAAATGTATTAATTTCATAGAGTAAGGCTATGCGTGAAACAACAGTTGAATATTTCGACGCCTTGACACCTGATTTGACCATGTTCAAACCCAGAGTCGGACTGGGTACGAAAGGGCGCCTGTGCCATTTAGGGAGCGGCACCATGCGTTTTACAGGAAACTTTGATAAAGTTATGGTACCTCCAACCATCTAGGGGTTTTGGGAAGCGCTCTAAGCTTCCCAAGCAGAAGCAAAGTCCAAGGTCGAGCTCAAGAAGTTTTACTTATTTTCACATTCTGTTGTCACTTCTGGCTTCGAAGTGCATTCTTCAATACGCGTTTTATATTCAAGTAATGCTCTCCTCGCACCTCTTGGCGCGGTTTCTTTTCTGGCGGGGGGGGGGCTTAAAAATGTGTTAAAAATTTAAGTAAAGGGAGGAAGAAGAGAGAATGGAATTCGTCCCTGTAAGATTATCAGTGGGCAGGGAATCCAAAACCATTCATTTTTGTTTGTAGGGTGGAGAAAAAATAGACACCAAAGGGGCGCCGAAAGTATGGATAGCCAAATGGGGTGGGGGTGGGGGGGGGGGTTGAGGCTTAATGGCACAATGGCACAATGGCACTATGGCCAGTCCGAG
>JAHWFP010228605.1:0-10132 GCA_023313725.1 Lithobius niger
TGACGACAGCGCTCTCTGGTGGTAAATCGTTGAAGGCAGGTACTAGTCAGAGAAAGGGTGGCATTACCTGTTATGTTCTACCCTGCACAGGCGGATCTCCCGAGGCTGGCGTCGAGGATGCGCAGAGGGAGACTTAAAGGGGGATTGCCACCAAACGACAGACTGCAGCATCTATAGCCATTTGCCGATGTCCACTTCCGCCTAGCCCTTACTCTCAACAAGCGAAGGGACACACAAATAAATGTCTTTTTGTGAAACAAACAAGCCACGAGCCTCGTTAGTTATTGAATGTAAAGTTGGTGCGCAAGCAAACGGTAAAGTTAAGCCTAACGACATCGTGGGCCCTTTTTTCTATATATCGCAGATTTTGAACCGCCTGATGGGCGCCATCGACTGATAGTGATATCGTTAACCTTGATCGCTTGCTCCCTGGTGCACATGGATGCACCAACTTTACACTCAATAATTAAGGAGACACGCGGCTCGTTTGTTGCGTAGAAAGAAATTTCTTTGCGCATTCGTTTGCTTGTTGAAATCTAAACAATGGTAGACGGGCGCAGACGCTGCAGCCTGTCATGTGGTCGGTGAATAGGCACCTTTAAGGCCGGGAGACCAGAACGGCTGTTCGTAGCGGATAGATGGAGGGGGAGGCAAAAGGAAGTCAATTTTACATTATTTTATTTAAAAATAGTCAATCGCAAATCAAATTAAACCAACTTTGGACGAAAGGACTCGATAAGTTACAGCCAATAGAGCAGTGACATTTGCCGCCATATTGGCACCAGTATGGGTTTTGGAGGGCATAACTACAAGGTGCACTACATAAAATGGAGGGAAAAACAACGGAAGAGCAGATTTCTTAGGCTTAAAATAACGTTGGTTTCTCCAACAACAAAAATCGCGTGTATTAGGTCTAAGAAATCACTCTTCACAGCATCGGCTTCAGTATGACGCCCTTCTGTTTCTCTCTGCAGTGCCCCTTGCAGCTAACCCATTAAGGCTCCAGCATAGAGTTATTTATACAATAATACTATGTCGTGTCACTGCTCTATACAAGTAATGATATCAGAATAAGACAGGCCACCACCAAGTCTTGCACGTGATGTACCCAAGCCTAATCCATGTACTGACCGAGAAGTGTTCCCCTTAGAAAGAAGTGATATCACCCGCGCCAGCGAAAAATTATATCAAAGGTTAAATGAAAAACCCTGAGGATTGTTTTTGTCAGTAGCAGTGGTCAAGGATTTTCGTTTAACGTCTGAAATAGTAATCTGTGGGATTACCTTGGCAGTTGTTGGTTGGCTGGGGTGATATCACTACTTTCTAAGGGGGAACACCTTTCGGTCAGTACAATGGATGGATTAGGCTTGGTACACCACGTAGAAAACTTGGAGGCAGCCATTTTTATTCTCATATCAATACCTAGCTGTGTTGGCTGAAAATTGGCGGGTTCTTCCTATCGTCAAACAAGTCCTAATTTTAAAAATTCAAAAGTGTAAGACGAACGTTTTGGTCTAACCCGTGACGGCGCTACAGAAGGGCCTAGGGGAGAACATGCCCCTCCACATTTCAGTTGCGCCTCCCTGTGTGTCCGCCCCCCCCCCTTAAAAATGTTAGCGTTCCGACAAAATCCCAAACCAAAACGGTATTAATGCTCACGCTGGAAAAAAGACACAGTAATGAGCTTGTAAGATGTTCTTCTTATTCAATAGTTGAAACGACACAAATATTTATTTATAACTTTATACCATCCTTCCTCCCTCCCCCCCCCTGGTTCCGTCCTTGCACAACACACATAGTTTCCTCGACATAGGCATTTTTTTGATTGATGAGTAAATTAATTGATAAAACTTCGAATTACTGTTATTTACCAGAAAGCTGTCGAAAATGTGTGCCCCCTGTGAAAAAATATTCCTAGTGCCGTTACTGGGTCTAACTCGAACATTTTCGTCTAACTATTTGACAAATAACAATTGGAAACACTTAGTAATACTTAGTACTTTGGTACTTTGGTGAAATTACCGTGGAGGAAGGCGCCAAAAGAGCCAAACGATGTGAAGAAAAAAAACAGGTCGGGGAACGGCCGCCAAAAACTGAAGGGACGCCATGGGGGGCGCAAAACATCCATGGCTCTCCCCATGTCCTCTGCCCCCCGCTCCCCAGCGATAAGTAATGACCGGTCCCTAATGTAAGTTTCTTTTCCTCACAATGCTAAAGCAATTCGCTGAATGGCACGATCTTACTGTTGTATTAAGTTTCGATGCAATTTGTAGTGCTGCGTGTATGGTTCACATACGCGTCTCCTTCCTCGCTTCGTGCAGCGTTAGATGCATTCTGGCGGCAACAAAAACTGACTGCTTGCTCGGTTGCAGACACAAGATACAGTAATGTTCCAAGTTATTTCTACTTTTTGGAAGTGGCTTCCAACCGAGAAATAACTTGCAACATTACTGCAAACACTCACGCGGCTACAGAAATAAAATGGCCGTTTCCCAACCGACAAAATGCAAACACGGCCGTGCCGCCTTGTAATAACGGGATGGTGAATTTTGAAACCACAACGGTATACAGGCAGGTAATGAATACAACCCCGTATAATCCTGTTTACATTTTGATTGCCAATAATTCCTTGAAGGTACATTTTTCTATTCAGTGGAAAGATTTGAACGAATACAGCAGTCTGGAGCCAAATCAGCAGCCATAGTTTTTTTGCAGTACGGTTACCGTTGGTCTCGTTCATAGAGTTAGATATATTATATTGTTACACCTCGTCTCGTTGTGTACTAACATAGATTAACTCGATATTGCATCTTTCCTCTTCCAAGCCTACGTTGCCCCTGGCGGTAGTTGCGGCTACTAATACCTTTGCTAATGCTTTGCGTACGAAAGCAACACGGAGGCAAAGCATTATCAGAGGTAGTAGTAGCCGCATCTACCGCTAGGGCACCCTGTATGCTTGGAAGAGATAAGCTGCTATTACGGGTGGGCGGCTTTAATATTTTGGGTTCGATTTTGGAGAACACCACCTCGATTTCGATTATTATTCGATTTCGAAATTCGATTTTGTTGTAATTTTAGGGCACGTTGTAGGTCAATGGCTACACTATTTTAGCAACGGTAGCCGTACATAGTTGCTACATAAAACGAAGTCATTACACGTTTTTAACTAAAGTTAATGTATCTATTGAAATAATCGATTTTGATTTGGAGGGATTCGATTCGATTTCGACATTAACGTGTTGAAATCGGATCGAAAATTTCCATTTTCGCACAGTCCTAGATGCGATATCTAGTTAGCCGTCTAAGCTAAGCTATGGTGCTAATACGCCAGGATACGCAAACTGCACCAGATGTTGCACTGCCGCAAGAAAGAGAAACACACGGATACCAGCAATAACCCCCTCCCCCTTTCCCTCCCCCCCCAAAAAAAAAACAAGTACTGTCGAACATAGGTTAAACTACATCACAATTTGTAACTCTGGGATCCGCATTAGGTGGGGAAGTAGGGATTGGTAAGATCGAAACAAAACCCCTTGGGGAGTTAATACAATTTCACTGACCAACCTGTGGACTATAGGAGGGGTGGGGGATTTGGGGTGGGGGGGATGACTCGATTTGCTCGAATGCAATTTAACTTCACCAAACCGTTTTACGGCAACAGGTCCAAATCAGAGCGGCACGCGCCAGTGGTCGATAAGTCATTTGCAAGAGGATTGGCTGTTTGCCGCAGCGCGTGCCCTTGGGATGACCTTCTCCCCCCCTCCCCCTACTCCTGCAGATCCCTCCCTCCCTCCTTCTTCGACCCACGATCGTCGATACCGTAATATGTTGAATTTCATCCCTTTTGATTTCGGATAAGCTGCGGTAAAACAGGGGTCCCCCCCCCCATCTGGAAAACCTGGAAAAAACTCGGGGAATTTAACTACATTTGAAACTCAGGGAAAACTCAGGAAATTCTGAGGGAATAGCCTGGAAATTTGACCTCAACATTTATGGAAAACCTGGAGAAATCAGGGAAATTATTTCAGTATTTTGGTGGGAGCCGCGTAATATCGACAGCGTAATTATATCATGTTAGGTGGTAAGGGAAACTCCCCCCCCCCCATCCTTTGTTTTCGATCAATTGTAGGCTTTTTTTTTAAACCTTATATCTGCTGCATAAAATAATTTATACCACGGGTGTGACATCACGCTAACTCAACGCCACTCTAAATTTCCGCAGGTTAAATCCCGTTAACCAACACCGGAAGTGTGCGTCATCGCAAAAAGTGTGGGTTATCAAGTTACCCAACACTTTTGCCGATAACCCACACTTTTGCTGATAACCCACACTTTTGACACTTCCGGATTACGCGATCGGGAACGCACACACCAACAAACACACCAAATACAGCATGCAAAAAAAAAAAAACGTAACGCAATAAAAACGTACAAAACGAATTACTTAAAATGAACAAAATCCGATCCCTGTAAACTCTCACATGTCTGGTCCTCTAGGCTTGTTCACTCGCGTTACCACCCCACCCCCCTACTCTCTTCACAAACTGAAATTGAATGACATTCATTCATGCCGATTCCCTATTACCGTATTTTTTAAACAATTCTCAAACTACAAACGTACAAAATGAATTACATACCTTCCCAGAATGTCCCAGCTTTATCCCTGCTGTCTCGCATATCGAATTATTCGCTCCAAACACGATAAATGCTTCGATAAACACGAGGAGGCTCAGCGTTAACCAAGCTTGTATTGCTAACCGACGCTTGTGTCTAACTCCCCCCCCCCCCCTCCCTCCACAAAGTTTGAGCGAAATTGACTCGTCCACCTATCACACACTTCCCCCTCCACAAACTAAAATGTGGTATGACCTTCATTCAAATCGAGGATACTGATGATCAACGTTTTCTTGAAGCAATTTTCACAAAACACAAACACGTTTTAATACGAGTTGGCTTGACGTCCCAACCGTGGTATAAAGCAGTTATTGGTTAGAAGCGAGAGGTTATGGGTTTTTAACCCACGGATGCGATTATTGTCCCTGCTCTCGTATGCAAATGTCTCGGGCTACGCGGGCTACTCACTGTCTACGAGTAAGTGGTCGCGGCGGGTCAGGGACAGTGCCACGTCCCATACGTAGCATTTTAGGGAATTTAGGGAACAACTCTGGGAATTCGCAAATTTTTACCAAAAAAAAAACCTGGAAAAATCAAGGGGGAAAAAACCAAACTTTTAGGCCTAGTCCTAAGTGGCATTAAACACAATTATTTTAAGAGATTGCGGTAAAACAAAATTTATCCATTTACTTCTGTGTTGAGACTTAAAAGTTCATTAAACCGGGCTCCTTTTTTGCACTGCGATTGAACCCTAAAAACAAGTAAAACCAGACAGACGTGTGCACAATTTTCTTCCTAAAATGATGGTAAGTATAGCCTGGAAATTGACGTCAACTTTTATGGAAAACTTCCGGAAAAATCAGGGAAATTATTTCAGTAATTTGATGGGAACCGTTTAATATAGACAGCGTAATTATATCATGTTTGATGGCAAAGGAAACTTTTTTCCCCCCTTTGTTTTAAGCTTCCTTAGTACAGAGGCCTTATATCTGCTGCCTAAAATAATATAAACTGTTCACTGTCCACGAGTATGGGTGCCTTCGAAAATTAACCTGGTTGGCTCACGCAAAAGTAACTCTTGTTGCTGCTTCATGCCAGGAGACCTCTACCTGGAAAAACTAAAGCGTAGAACTGTACAGCAGGGAAGCTAATATTTCAACTGCCCCCATTTTACTGGTACTAACTGAACTTATGCCTAACACATGTGGAATGTGGCGTACTCAGAAAGTGTGTCTGGAAAGGAGGGGGGGGGGGGGGGGGGAAGAAAAAAAAAATTGGAATTAACTATAAAGTCCTAAAATTCAGCTGAGGGATCTTTTTAATCTTTAAAGAGCCCATTTTCAGAAAATTTTTCAATTGCAGTACGCCTTTTTTTTTTTTGTCTACTTTTGTACAAGTTTTCTCGTAATATCGGTTTTGGGTGAGGAAATATTCCCCTTTGCACCCCCCCCCCCCCCCTCCCCGGTCCTTCCTTGGTGTGTCACTGCATGTGCGAATACGTTTACTCCACAAAGAGATGCTACGCTGGTTGAAATTTTGAACAAAATTATAATTCCTGTTTATTAATAGTTAAGTTTACTGCAGTCTATCGATAGTTCTCGCAATCAAAACGTGCTGCGCCATCTGTAGGACGCGATGTGACGGCAGTACTACTTCCGGACAAACCCAAGACTGAAACTGAAAGTAAAAACCTAGCGTTTACTAGTAATGTACACGAGACAAGCGCTAGTCACCTAGGTCAAACGTCACTTCCGCTTGTGTCCGCAGTTGGTGGTCTCGTGGCAAAATTGAGAAACTAGAGTATCTGCCAACGGAGTTTAGCACGCGTTGCTTGAGCGGTAAGTCTAGCAAGTGAGTTATCCCGTAACGAAGTGTAGTTATAAATCCAAGGTAGAAATACATCGTAGCAAAGGTGCGTCGTACTAAATCGAGAAAATCAACAATGCAGCATGAAGAGAATCGGTGTTGGGGAAGTAAGGGTGAAGCGATGGTCGTATTAGGTACATCAAAATGACTATCGAATTGAGTTAAGAGACACCCAACAAATAAACAAAAAAAAAAAAGGAGCCAAGAAATTTCAGAATGTTATTATCATGTGGGGAGGGGGGAAGTTGGCGTGCACACTAAATTCCACAGATAAAATGTGGAGTGGGCCGAAGGGGGTGGGGGGGGGGACGGTAGTAAGTCAAGACCTACAAGAATAGCCACGTAATTATTTTAGTGATGTTATAAAATAAATTCATAGTAGCTAATAAAAATACGGCAATAGAAGATATTGTTTTCCCCAAGATGGCGTGCCTCAATTTGCCATTTTCTTACGCTTCTATGGCGTGGGCATCCATTCAGAGTGAATGAATGACGAGGGGTTCGACTAAACAAGAAATCTCGTATACCCAAGATTTAGATTTACAAATCCGTTGCAAATCTGTAAATCTTGTGCAAATCTAAATCTTGTGTAAATCATTCAAATCTTGTGACTCTTGTACATATCTTGTAAATCACGTAAATGTGACGTAAATCATTTAAATCTGACTTAGATCTTTAAATCCCAATAAATCTGCAAATCTTCATGTAAATCTTAAAATTTGTAAATCTGTATAAATCTTTAAATCTTCTGTAAATCCGTGTAAATCTTGAAAAATCTCGTGTAAATCAGTAAATCTGACTTGAATCTTTAGTAAATCTTTAAATCCCAGCAAATCTGCAAACCTTCGTAAATTTCCAAGTCTGTAAATTTGTGTAAATCCACAAAATTTTATGTAAATCTTTAAATCTTCTGTAAATCCGTGTAAATCTTGAAAAAATCTCATGTCAATCATTAAATTTTGGTTACATCTTTTGTAAATCTTTAGATCCCAGCAAATCCGTAAATCCGTTGAAAGATTTACATATTTACAAATCTCGTATACACTTCGTTTTCTTTGTCGAACCCCGCGATGAGTGAATGACAGCCAACGTGGTGTCGTCTTTGACGTGACAGCATGCTTGGTTAGTTGTTCAACCTTCATCGATCAGCTTCCTTTTAAATCATGCCCCGGTTCTTCCCACAGCCAATCAAAATTGACAAGCGTGTCCAACCTTGCCGTAAATACATTTTCGGCCGGCATAGAGTCCTAAAACTGCAACAACATTCAACCTTAGAAAGAACCAAATAATCCCACGCCTTCGCGAGAAATCGCCGGTCAATAGAAGCCCAATCTGATTCGATATGGGGTGGGGTATACCCCATGAACCTCTCCTTGGTCCTATGCTGTTTTTTTTATGCATGCATGACAAACAAAGTGGGGATAGCGGGGACGATGTTAACCGAATCAAGGCACCGTAGCAGAACGGGACAAACAGGTGACCAGGCTATGAGTCGGACAAGCCAAACACCAGAATACCCCCCTCCACCACCCCCAACATCCTCCTCCACCCCCAATGGGCAATAAAGAGAGGCCAGAAGCGGAAAAATAGCCGTTTTGGGTGGAAAATCATGAAAGTATTGAATAATGAAGCGAGGCCAACTGAGGGAAAGAGGGATACAGCACCGGTCAATCAATTTATTGTTTGTTTTTGTTGTCCTTTCCTCAACCCCAACCTAACCCCCAATACAAACAAGTCGAATATAAATGTGTTAGTCAGCCAGCTGGTCTAAGATAACAACGAGTTGAATGAGGAGTTCTAATTTTCCATTAGGCGTAACGTGTTATGTGCATATGCATTTTATTTGGTATTTCCCGAATTTTAATTGGTTTATTTGTTCACCAAATTTTCAAATCAGTCGTGTACACAACTGAGTTTATTTATGTAGAATATTCAAAAAAGAAAAAGTAATTTTTACAACAGCAAATAACCCAAATCAGTATTATTTATTTTGAAAAATACATTAACATACTGCCGATATTATTTCAATTTTATTAGTAGACAGTAATGAACTTGACAACAAGAGTAAGATGATTTAAAAAAAAAAATTGGGAAACAAGGAGCGTTCCTTCCAAAAAAAAATAGGAAATAAGAAAAAATAAAGTAGAAATTCGACCACCCCATGATGGGCTAGTAACCCACCAAGTATTAAAGAATTAAAAAACAAAAACGAACTCGTTCGATGTTTAACGTAAGGTTTAACTGAGTCGAAGGCAAAACAGAAAAGTTAACTCCACTTAGTTTCCCTGTAGGGTTTCACAACATGTCAGAATGTTGCTGCAGTGTTTAGTCCACGTGAAACCTTACTGCTGCATTAAGATTTTTTTAATCGTTTTTTACGGTAGGTAAGCTAAAGATTGATGTCTGCGTGTGGCGTATTACTCCTATATGATAACGGCGTCCCTGAAAAATACGTAAAGAAAAAAAAACTAATCATGCGTCATCATGTGTGATGTATAATTGAAAGGAGACGACTTAACTGAAGGCAACTTGTCTCCTGTGGCGTGTCTCCTAAGCGATTTCAACAACAAACAACACCCGAAAATTCTACATTTTGATGAAAACAACGAAAACAAGTCAATCCCAAAACAATTATATCCAACGGGTTCACACTGAAACAAAAACATATAAAAAAAAAAAAATCCGTTGGACACTACCAATTAGTCAAGTTACCACAGCAACTACTAAACATGACTTACCATGCTGCTTTCCATGCGTGATCATGCAATGAACCACCGCAGTGAAGCCGTACGGATAATTAGGTACAACAAGCAGCTCAGAGAATTGCAATTGTGAAATTCGTCGTGACATCTGCTGTTAAACCCTGACACGCAACCATCCCGCCCTCACCATTAAAAAAAAAACAAGACAGAAAAAAAAACCACCGAACTTGCAATAAAAACGGCTGATGAGGCGTTACAGGCTAATAAAATTTCTTTGCTATTCTATCTGGTATGTGTTCATCAGCTTTGCGTACGGAACCATGACCCCCTGAATACAAGGCCGTTTCGTCACCGCAAGAAAATGACGACCAAAATGTTGACGGCAAGCGACAAACTTGTATAATTGGTAAGGTTCTTCAATAGGTGGTTTTTTCCCCCACCTGGACGATTTTCCCCATTATAGTAAGTTCCAAGACCAACTGAGATAGGTGCGCTCCTCGCTCCACTCCGACTGGAACTACTCTCTTAGTTGGCCTTAAGAGAACAACAGCGTAATAAGTTTGGACTCTACTGAATGGCGCAATGTGTAATTGTTTTAAAGTTTTATTTTTAGTTCTACGCCACTAAGAAGCTTATTTAACTCGTACGTAGCGAATCTAACATTAAGACACACGTTAGTGTGTCGCCCGCCAAGATAAACGATAACACCTATAAATATTAAAATATATATATGCAGCATGGAGACCACTAGACACTTGTGTCTTTTACAGCTAATAATAATTTGGAAGGGATAAAACAGAGCATAAACAGTAGCAATGTGCTTATTTCCAGGGTACAAGGATTGTTGTTATGTATACCAGCTTACAGCCCGTCTAAAGACAGGTGAATTGACTTTATAATAACACTAAATTGACGTGGCTCTTTTTTTTTTTGGGGGGGGGGGGGGGGTG
>JAHWFP010228605.1:13660-23918 GCA_023313725.1 Lithobius niger
CGTAGTTCATACTGCGTAGTGGCAGGTTTCCACCCCCCTATTTCTCCATTGGACGGGAAGCGTCCACTCTTCCCATCTTATGCCTGTCGCACATTTGCACTAGCCATGTCCGCACTGCCATTGTTAAATACTGCGTGGCCATGCCCTAAAAGCATACGGAAGACTAACCCACAACCAGTCAGTTGGGCAGTTGGGCTGACGTGCAGCACCAAAGAAATGGTGCTGTGTGCTTTTATTACGTCAGACGCATGACGTCACAGGAAGTCATGAACAAGACAATACACATTCAGTACCTTCCTAAAGCACCGAACAGAGCGAACAGAACGCACCACTGTTACAGACAGTTTGGCTCCAAACTTGACGTCGCGCGTGCGCAGTGATGTTGCGTCAGCCGTTCAGTACCTTCCTAAACTACAATACAGCTAAACGAGCTCAGCAGCTTATTGATACGTCATCCCTTCACCGTGACCAGACCTAGCTAATGGATTTAACCAGGATTGGCTAAGAGATGTTACCAGGCAAGAGCAATGCCAAATTGCGAACCATCTCAGGGAGGTGGTTTGCTGGGATGGAGGTTTGAGCTTGCGCGAGCTAACAGTTTTGACGAAACGGATTCGTCGCTGACGATGTTGACGTCACTCAAGCCGCATCAACACGGATATTAGCAAGAAATGTGCCAAACTGTCACCAATAGTGGTGCGTTTGGTTCGCTCTGTTAGGTCGTTTAGGAAGGTACCGTTAATAAACTAGTGGCACCACCATAACGCACCACCATAGTGATTAGTAAAACTATTAATCATATGGGGTTGCTACCGCAATTCATATATCCTACAGATCTAACCGGGGCGACGGATAATCGTCTAACTGGAAAATCGCATAATTGGAAGAACGTATATATACCGTAAAACAGTATAACGTAAAGTCGTCTAACAGGAAATTCGTATAATGGAAAACCGTCTAACTGGATTTTCGTATAATGGAAAATCGTCTAACTGGATTTTCGTATAATGGAAAATCGTCTAATGTCCCTGCCGTGCTCGCTGCGGCTATACGTATAACGGGGCGTCGGACGAACGTCTAACTGGAAAATCGTCTAATGGGATAATTGTCTAAAATCTGCCTAATTAAAAAATCTGGAAAAGCACCTAAACGGAATATCGTTATGGATAATTGTATAATGGATAAACGTCTAACTGGATTAACGTCTAACTGTGGTTTCTGATGTTATATGCATAGCCGCAGCGAGCGAGGCAGGGATATTAGGCGATTTTCCATTATACGAATTTCCAGTTAGACGCTTTTCCATTATACGAATTTCCTGTTAGATGATATTCCGTTATAGTGTTTTCCGTTATACGTTCTTCCAGTTAGACGATTATCCCTCGCCCCACGTATAACATCACAAACCGCAGTTAGACGTTTCTCCAGTTATACGATTAACCATTATACGATATTCCGTTTAGATGATTTTCCATTACATGATATTCCGTTTAGAAGATTTCCCAGTTTTATTATTTATGCAGATATTAGACAATTATCCTATTAGACAATTTTCCAGTTAGACGTTCGTCCGACGCCCCATATAACAACCACTGGGCTGCCATGAAGCTAACCAGATTCGCAAAACTGGCCTTATAAGCTTTAATATCAGTCACAATGAGGTTAAAGCTTAAGACAATTGTGCGGCAATCTGGATGGGATTGCGGTGGCTCAGCAGTTAGATCGGTCGACATGTTATCCGAAGACCCAGGTTGGATCCCCGGCAAGACTTTTTGTTTTGTTTTTTCGTGGAGATGTCCGCACATAGGTCGCCACAGCTATCGAGGATATTACGACGGGTATTTGTTTATTAATTCGGAATACTTTCGAAACTGTGCCGTATACGTACGGTTATTGTATGGGTATGTACGGATGCCGTATGCAGTGGTCATCGTGGTTGAGCAGTGAGAGAGCTCTACCTGGTTGCTGGAGGTTTGCAGATCTGGTTGAACCAGCTGGAAAGGGGATCTTGGCAAAGTCCCCGCCAGGATAGCTTGGGATGCTTCCCTTCAGCGGCTAAGGGAACTAGTCTGGCCAATCTTTCGGCCTCCTACGATGATCGAAGGTTTCCGGGATCGAACCAGGTTATTAAAAAGCCATCGCAACAGAACAGGTATCATTATAACACTAATATCCAGAATTAATACAAACGAACTTTTCTATATTTCAACGTTTTCTCTAAATTCTACCTAATCTGAACAGGAATTCAAATTTCACACCTGTTGTCATTGACAAACATCCTTTTGCAGTGAAACTTTTCTGAAGAAACGTGAAAATATACCGGTTGAAGCGCAGTTACATTTTTCCATTTCTGGGAAATTTGACAATCGGGAGGAAATTTGTCCAATTTTTCCGGAAAAATTTCAGAAATTTTCGGCGGAAATTTTTCCACTCACACCAGTAGTCATGTGTCACGACGAATTCGTTACACATTACGAATAGACCAGGCAAGCGGTAGGCTACCTCTGCCTGCAACAGCGTTCCACGAACGTGATGCGGTGAAGGAGACGGTTTCTTCAAGCCAAGGCCGACTGGGATAGAAATCGCGCGTTTCGCCTCCTGATTCAACGCCACTTCACGTGTGTGCCGTATCGTTTCCGCCGTTCACCGTTACTTCGATAAAATAAGATTATTCAGCTCATCTGTCCTTGAGCCGGGAAACGAAACCCACAGCATCACTCTCAGTCGACCTTGTGACAAGGGACGGAATAAGAAGTGATAGTTACAACATAGACACTATTCATTTATTAGCTCTGGTTAACAGAAAATTTAAATACAACAAATCAACCTCCGTATGGGTTTATAATATGATGGGCCAAAATAAATTGCAATCACGATGTTTAGACGGCCAGTTTTTGAGCCCCGACACTTTGACAGATTTTCCGTACCTTCCAACTATCAAATTAACTGAAATCACAGTAAATCAGAGTTCCCACCAACCTGGAAAACCTGGAAAACTCAGGAAAAAATTAAGAATTTAAGTAGGGTATTTCCCATCTAGAAGCTTCAGCCTTTTTAACACAAAACTGGTAAAATGCCTGAAAAAAATTACTTCCTGAAATTACGGTGAATAACCTGGAAAATGACTTCATCTACTCTGGAAAACCTGGAAAACTCAGGGAAATTGATTTCAGTAATTTGGTGGGAAGCCTGTAAATTGGACTCACTTGTGTAAAGGCCAGTTTGTTCAGTAGGGACACTATTTTGATATTACAGATTTTGCAGACGGTTTCTAGTTGATAACAACTGTATTTATTTTTTTACAGGGAGTTCCAGAGGGCATGAACTTCGAATGCAGGTTTTTTTACTTCTTCTCATCTTGACATCCACCGCCGTTTCTTCACTGAGAGAATAATCAATTTCTGGGATGCTCTCCCTGCTCAGTTTACGTTCTTTTCACCATGTTTAAGTATTGCTTCGTCACTCACCCCTCAGGGTTTTAATTATTTGGTGCTTGGTTGCGTGGGTACCATCAATGTCAATCTTGGACTGGTGCCTAACGGAGAATTTGGTTGAAAGTAGGCCTATTCATCCGTGCAACACGGTGTCGAGACTATTTTAAATGAAGCTAATGTGTGTCGTTAACGAAATCCTTTTGTTTTTACGATTGCGTGTCTTCCTGTAGTTGCTAGATGCGACGATCAAATGTTATCATTTCAATGAGTCACGTCGAGAAAGCCTATAGAGCAGCGTCAAGTGACGTCATATGGCTACAAGCGAGATACCTGCAAGGGGCACTAGACTGAAATGGTGGGTTAAACAACGGCACTTCTAGTCAAGCCAGTGCTTTGAGAGTGGATTTCGTAGGCTTAAAAAACCGTTGTTTTCTCCAATCCCTTATGCTGCTTAGGTTGTAATTGGAAAATAAAAATCCCACTTCCTTAAAAATGTCAGCAACTGCCAACAAATCGACAAAAATCGCGGGTTTTAGGCCTAAGAAATCCAGTCTAATAGCATTGGCTCTTCTTTTCCCCCACCAGTGCACCTTGCAGCTAACCCAGTAACTGGCTCCACCATAGAGTTATATACAATAATACTACGTCTTGTCACTGCCTTATTAGCTATAGAGCAGTGACACGACGTAGTATTATTGTATATAACTATGCTGGAGCCTTAATGGGTTAGCTGCAAGGGGCACTGGAGAGAGAAACAGAAGGGCGTCATACTGAAGCCGATGCTGTGAAGAGTGATTTTAGACCTGAAACGCGGGATTTTTGTTGTTGGAAAAAACGTTATTTTAAGCCCAAGAAATTCGCTCTTCCGTTGTTTTTCCCTCCCTTTTATGTAGTGCACCTTGTAGTTATGCCCTCCAAAACCCATACTGGTGCCAATATGGCGGCAAATGTCACTGCTCTTTAAGAAACCAACAATGTTTTAATTTGCCGTGTTTTTTTAGCAAATTTTTGAACGCAAATCTTTTAGTATTCTGTGCATCAGAAACGGCTGGGAAGATTAGCAACGACTTTGTCCGTCCGTCCGTCGCTTTTTTTAACTCCGGAATGGTCCCAGATAGAGACAAACAGTTTTCACCATTAGAGTTCAGCGTTTAAAAAAAAATTTGCTAAACAATACGGCAAATTAAAGCATCGTTACTACCTTATGGCTAATAAGTTTTTTCGCCGTAACTCAATGAAATAATAACATATGATCGTCACATTTAACAACTACAGGAAGACACGCAATCGTAAAAACAAAAGGATTTCGTTAACGACACACGTTAGCCTTATTTAAAATAGTCTCGACACCGTGTTATATAGATGAATAGGCCTATACTCTGGATCCAGGCCTAAGAGCTAAAAAAAAACTAGGCCTAAAGCTAACACATTTTTAACCGGCAATTGCACTGGTTACTATACTCTTACATTATACCAGAGATCACTGTTGCAGTATGAGATGGAAGATTGCGCCTCACATTTTTGAAAGTGGCAGATATGGCAGAAGTGTACAGAAGACTAGTTGCGACTAGGTAGTCGCTACAGCCGCTAGTTTACTTATATTTTCAGAACTAAATCGTGATGTATGCACTTTTGATTAAATTTCGACAAACTTTGAGGAAAGGTGGAACGTGGGTTTTCTTGTTTCGGTAATTTTAAGGATTTGGTCTGAGACAAAATAACAGAATGTCAGAAAAGGTGAAACTTCCTTTAATGGGGAAATTTTCACCACCTGCCAACGTAAAACTGATGTGGAAAGACCGGCGACACAGCTTAACGTTTTTTTTTTTTTTGAAAAACAGGTGTGCGTAACGATGAAGTTAAAAAAAAACAGTCAGCGAATCATAATAATCTTAAGAGCTGATTGAAGTTTACATTGAAGCTTCCTTGTCACAAAATTTGTCACAAACTAGAGCACAATAAGAACGCTCTTGTGTCTTGAACAAAACTAACACATGGAACACACAATTTCATTTCTTTTTAAAATTAATTTCTTTTAAATTAATGCTTGTGTGGCAGAACCGGCTCTATTTTGAATATTACCAGCCTTTTTTGGGAGAAAAAATATCCTGTAAAGGGAGGGCAAACCCGGTGATTGTAACCGGGAAACCTCCGATCATCGTAGGGACCGAAAGTTTGTTCAGAATTAGACAGAATAAGTTCCCATTGCAGCCGAAAAATCGATCTCGCTCGCTTACCAATAACAAAAAAAAAAATCATTTAACATTTCATGAGAAACAGAAGCTTTATGTCCTGTGGGAGGACTAAAAGTTCTATTAATTAATTTCCCCTAGCCTCTACCCTAAAAAAAATACAATTATTCCAAAAATTAATACCAGTTTTAGAATATTAAATTTATAAGGACCGAACTTGCCGAGGGTGGAAGTGGGTTCTGTCGGCTTTACTCGAACACACATTGGGTATGGAGGGTGGCCCCTTGTTGAGCAGATGGCCACGTATTTGGGGGGAAGTGAGGTAGGGGGAGGGGTGGAGAGGGGCAGAGGAGGGATTTTAATGGGCCGGGAGGTGTTCCAAAGCGGGAGAACAGTTCGGTTTTGATATGCCGATCTGTACGCTTGAGAGCTTTGCATCTGCGAGGCGAGCGAGTCCCAGAAACGCTGGGCGTCAAAGAGTTACACGGTAAATTGGCGCCCGAAACAGTGAGAGAAAGCCAAATGCACAAACTAACCCATTGGATGCGCTAGCGAAACCGGCGACTAGAAGTCTCGGTTCCGTGAAAAACGAAAGTGCTCCACTTGGCACAGCTATAGCCTGTCTTTGTCGTTTGGAATAAACGGGTGTAAATGAAATATAGCAGTTTAGGACACAGAATTAATGTGGACTATTTGTTGCCATACATGTTACAAAGAACAGCAATTATGTGTTAAGTTGGTATTTTATGCACCGTTTGCAAGACTGGGACGGTTTGCTCCGTCACTTGTTTAATTCATAACTTGGTCACCATGCCTCTTCCACTCTTTTCCTTCCCTTCTTTTTCGTTTTTACCCTGTCTTTCACCAACCCCCACTATATCCCATCTTCTTGTTTTCTTTAGTTTTTGCTATTGTCTGCTGACATTGTACATAATTACATGATGGTTTGGGTTAGGTGTAAGAATGGGCCCAGCGCCTAAACCTCGCCTTTTGTGGCACAATCAATTTTTATTCTTGAATTTTGTCGATCGTATGTACTTTCACGTGCTTCAATAAAGTTTATTATTATTATGTGTGTTTGTTCCGGAAGGCGTGTATCCCGTCTATGTATTTTTGCGCACGCTGGCTAACAAACACCGATTTTCGTTTGCTTTGCTCACTCAATCAGCGCTTCACCTGTTCCGGACGCCATGCACTTATATATATTTCCACCGGAAATAAAAAAATACGTCTTTGTACGACAAAATCGAAACCTTTAGCCGCCAGCTTTGTCATTTTTTTTTTCTGTGGGATGTGGAAAGCTAATAGAGTTTTCAATTTTTCACCGAGTTTCACTAATTCTTTTATTTTAATCGTCCTTTTGACATTGTCTAAAAAAAAAAAAGTACCGATCACGCATCAGCATTTTCACCAAAATTTACCTGGAGCCGATGACCACATCAAATCTGTGCTCCATTCACATGACCGCCTCGAAACGAATCCTCCAGAGGCATGTTGTCACAATTAAAAACTTGGAACTAAAGAACGACTTTTATCAAATGTGCACCTTTTACATGCTGATCCTGGCATTAAAATATAGATATCGTACTCCACAACAAAATGTGAGCTACCGGTTTCGTTTTGTTTTGTTTGGTTTTTTGATGTGTTGCAGGTTTTCTGCCTTTTATTTTACTATTATTTTTTTTTATGGGTCTGCAATTTATTACTATAAGTATTGACTATTTGCCTATTACATGATTCAACAATTCAAAATTGGTTTTGAACGATACCAATTGTTGACTATATTAACTATATATCGACTATAAATTGTTTGTTTTTGCTTTACTCGTGTTTTCTTTGAGATTGATTAATATATTTCGCTCTTCTTTGTATTCTGCTTTTATCTCACTTTTCATAAATTTGTTGCGTATATATATATATTTATCGATGCCTTTTTTTTTTAATTTTACTTCGATGTGTTTTGTTGTTCTTCTTTTGGCGCCTAACCTTTGATTTGTGTGCAAAAGTGCTGTAGTTCAATTGTTTTTCTTTGTCTGCTGCTCTCAAACCACACGCGAGCATGAGCTCTTATGGAATGAGTGTTTGCTTTTGTGCTTTTTTTGTAACCTGTGGTGGATGAATAAACTTACTTACTTAAAAAAAAACCATCGCCCGCATCTTAAAAATCACGAATAAAACGTAAAAAAAAAAAAATCACCGCCCGCTCGCATCATTTTTTTTTGCACCACTCACGAGAACCACTTAATTAATTTTTAGCGGCCTTATTCCTCAACATGTCCGATTTCAATTTTTTTTTTATCAAACCACCTCTGCGTGCAAGTCTCTCAACGTACAGTATCTGGTTTTAACGGATGCAGTCGTTATTTCGTGATGCGGATACAATGGTTGCGTGGGAGTGGTCGGATTCATAAACGGAACTCCGCTCCAATAAAGAAAAGAACTTCGAAAACAAGCCAAACAGCGAAAATCATACACTACAAATAACGTAGTGTCCGCGGCCTATCTTGAGTTCGCCCCAGAACGAATACAGACAATCGATTGTACGTTTTCGAAAGCAGAGCACCTTGTTGATATCCTAGATGGTTACAAAAAACAATGGCGGCCGTCGATGAAAGCCGCTCCCTCCAGGAAGACGTAGCCGCTATAAAATACCAGCAGGACTCAAGTTACGCTGCGCGCACAATAGTACAGTAAGCCATCTTTGTGCACTGTAAAGGACGCGCCTTCTCACTGTATTCGAGCATCTTGCGCGAAATAGGTTAGAGTGAATGTGAAAAACCGTTTCTCACGACGAAAAAAAAAAATATGAAAATGAATGCCTCTGCAACATTTACGCGCCTCTGAAGGAATGTTGCTAACCTGGGCCATCCACAACCGGGAGGAATGCACCTTTAAGTTTCGTCGGATTGGAGTGACCTGGATTCGAATATCAACCCGGCCCATTTCCACGTTATTGGCATATAACGCGTTCATCGCCATGTCCACTCCTCCACTGACATAAAGATGACTCGCTAAACCCGTTATTAAGCTCACAATGTCCACTCGTCCACTGGCATAAAGATGACACACTGAACACGTTAGGGTCAGTGAGTTATCTTTATGCCAGTGGACGAGTGGACATATCGATAATGAAGTTAGGTCAGTGGTTCTGGGTATGGGTTGGATTGCCAAGTTCGAATCCTGGTCACATCACTCCGACGAAACACATGAGTGCATAAAGATGGCTTACTGTATGCGACTTCATTAGTAAATCCTATACTACTTCATTCATTGTAGGATTTTCAGAGTCTGGCTTCTTTTTATCTTTCCTTTAAGTGTTAGTCTTTTGCTGCATGGAGCCACACGCAAGAAAACCACAGACGTAGGCCTCAAAGGCGTGCACAGCCTCCGGGGAGGGTAGGATCAACTGTTAGTGAAAGAGGACAGTAAGTTTTCTTTCTTTTATTATTATTTTTTTTTTTTACTTTTGGTGTTCTTAGGCCTAACCCTTTCTGTCCCTCAGAGAAAACGGCTATAACTAGTTGTGCAGCAATAAATAAATACATACATACAAATAAACTTGCGGTTAAATTTTGTGATTTAGAACTCGATAGCCTTCCCTTAAAAATAATTGTTCTTCAATATCATCTACACTTAAATCCCGGCTTTTGACTCGACAGGTTTTCCTCTACAACCCCCCCCCCCCCCGACCTTTCTAGGAGCCCCGGGTTGTTTTGAGTCCTGTGGCAACGTGATGGCTTTCACCAGATACGTCAAGGTCAACCTACGTAACAAGTCCTACAGGTGTCCTGCAGGTCTACAGGTGTCCTATAAATAGAACTCTTGTCCTGGTTTACGTTTCACTCAGGAACGGTATGAGAAAACGGCGGATTATAGAACGCTTTGTTTTTGACAACGGCAAACAAAACGGGACTAAAATCAACCAACTCTGCATTCGGTGAACCAACCGGATATGCCACCCACGCATTTCCCTAAGGCGTCCCTGCACTGAGCGTCCTCAGGAGACGAGGGGTGAAACAGGTGAGGGGAGGGGGTAAGTGGGGGTAGAGGGACAACAGAAAGCAAACCCAGGGTCTCCGGTGCCTTTTCAATCTTGCTCACGACCCTATTTTCCCTCTCCAGGCACAATGAATCAAAATGGGAGTCGGGGGTTGGCGGCAGGGAAGATGCGAAGAGAGGGGCACAAGATATTAAGCATCCTGTTCTATGCACAATTTTTTTTTGTTCAGTTTTTATACTAGGCAAATTGTACTAAAACTTGTGGTCGGGTGTAAACTAACAACTAGTTTACACGTACACCTTTGAGCATAAAAAATGATCGCACTGTATCGAGGTTCAAGTAGCCCGACAACAATGCAAACTTTTTCATTGATGAAAATAAGAACGTAGTCACTGAAGGCGGAAGGAATTCTCCATTGTTGATACCCAAGAGTGGCATTGTTGTTTAAAGCCCCAGTATAACGAAAGCGATAATGCCCAAAGGTGTACATACATGCCAGCCAATAATTGTGTACACTAGTAACTTGAATAATAAATATCCAGGGCCGTAGCTAGCCCTCTTGGCGTCGAAGGCGAACCAAGTGAGCCCCCCCACCCCCCCCCCCCAGCTGCCTATTTCAAGAAAAATAATCA